>CAUYON010189667.1:0-10796 GCA_963573935.1 Arctocebus calabarensis
GAGAAATTGCATCTAATTTTTAGCCCTGTTTCCTAGCTGCTATATGAACCGCTAAGTCCACAGCCAGGAGAACTGCTCACCACAGATGATTTTGTCTCTTGGCTGCTGCCATAATTTTGTCCTTCACAGGCTACAGCAATAACTCTGCCATGTTGGTAGATTCAGTGAAGAAGAGCCCAAGCCATGTCCCCACTGCACCCAGCTAGTGGTAGCGCATACCTTGAGCATGGAGAGGCAGGGTGAGCACCTGCCAGCGCCTATCCTGTTGCCGTTCACCTCCACATGCTAAGTTGCTGTGCACCTGGCAATGTACTCTGCCTCACAGCCCAGGCAGAAGGGGCTGGTGAGGAGCGGTCTGTGTGGGGGCTGCCCAGAGCCCTTCCTCAGCCTGTCCAACATTGTGCAGGTGGCCAGATGCTTCCAGGTTTGTTAGCCACCAAGCAGGTGCTATGGCAGTCCCAGGGAACAATGCTCTTGGGACCAGGAGCCACAGCTCTAGGGAGAAAGGGGATGAGCCAGGACAGGCCCCACTCTCCTGCCAGGCCCACCTTGGTGCCCTTACATGATGCCCTCCAAGGAACCCCTCTCAGTTCTTCAGCCCAGAGATGCAGGCAGGGGTTCCTGGAAGCCAGAGTATAAGTAAGAGTATGGATGCCCAGCAGGGCCAGCAGCATTTTCTCCATCCCCTTGGGTCTGATTCCCATGAGGGATCTCTGCTGGTGCAAGTGCACAAGAGGCTCATCGCTAGGGTAGAAGCCCAGCCTATTTCACTTGACCCTTCCCTGGTATAGCGGCCCCTGTGTACCCCCAGATGAGATGCCCATACTGTATAGGAAATGGTTGACTTTTTAGGGACCCTGCCTAGATGGGACAAGGTTCTCAAGAACCTGGACACCATGTCCCCCCACATCTGAGCATGCTCACTGCTGGGCCATGTGACCCTTTCCTCCTCCTTGACGCCTTTACCAAGCAGCTGCTCCTGCTGAGAGGTCCACAGTGCTCCACCTGTTCAGGGGACATTCAGTGAATGAGGGCACTTCCTAAGGGTCCCTGCACACACCCAGGGAGGCATACTGAGGGGAGCCCCACCATGAAGGAGGCTTAGGACACAGCAAGCAGCCCAGATGGGTAACAAGCCTTAGGAGCAATTTACCAGAAAGGGAAAATTAGCCTCCTGCTAGAGCCAAGGGACCTCAAAGACAACCCAGGGCTGTGGGCAACCAGAACTCTAGACCCTCTCCCAACCTGCAGAGCTCCAGGGCCTGACAGGCAATGGTAATCATGGCATATGGGGGGGGAGCCCTCCTTCTCCTACTCTTGGCCAGGGCTGCTGTCACACCAACTCTCACAGTTCAACAGATTTTTCTCCTTCCTGAAGGGTATGGTGGGGACCTTCTTCTTGCTGGGCCTCTTGGGGAGACTGGACTGCCATTTTCCAGGAGGGAGGCAGTAGCTGGTCAGAGCCTGAGGAAGAAGGCAGGCACTTCCCTGTCAGCCACCCATGGGCACGTGCTCATTTCTTGGAAAGATGCTGAGGTACAGGGTGGAAGCAGTGAGGACAGAGATTGCAGAGATGCACCTCACAGGAGCTCTTGGCTGCCCTCCCAGGTCTCCCAGGAAGGCAAATGGAGACCCCCAGGGTGATGGAGAGAGCCCCGCAGACTGTGGCACAGGCTGTGTCCCAGGACTAGGAGACCATAATGCAAATCAAAACCACTATAAAATATCACCTTATTCCAAGTAGAATTTTTTTTTTGCAGTTTTGGCATGGCCAGGCTTGAAACCACCACCCCTGGTATATGGAGCTGGCGCCCTACTCCTTGAGCCACAGGCAATGCCCCAGAATAATTTTTTTTTTAAGAGAAAAAGTATTAAATACTGGTATAGATGTGGAGGTGAGATAGGCATTCTTTCAAATTGTGGGTGACAGTGTGAAGTACTAAAGCAATCATGAAAAATGGTAAGGAGGTTCCTGAAAAAAATAATAGAACTACCACATGATCCAACAATCCCATTACGACAAATAGATCCAATGGAAATGAAATTGGTATGTTGATGAGATATCGGCATCCACATGTTTCTTGCAGCATTATTCACAATACCAAAGGTACAGAATAAACCTAAGTGTCCATTAATGGCTGAAGGAATAAAGAAACTATACTACATGTACAGATTACTATTTGGCGTTAGGAATGAATGGAATCACGTCATTTGTGGCAATGTGGATGATCTGGAGGACATCATGTTAAGTGAAATAAACCTGTTACATAAGGACAAATACTGCATGATCTGACGATGTAGGGAAGATAGAAAAGTTGATTTTTCAGAGGTAGGTAGTAGAATAGTGATTACCAGAGGCTGGGCAGTGTGTGGGGGTGGAGAGGGAATCAGGAAAGACTGATCAATATGTAGAAAGTGGCAACGAGATAGGAGAAATAAATCCTGGTGTTATATTGCACAATAGGGCATCGACAGTTAACAATATTATATTGGATTATTTAAAATAGCTACAATGGGCTCGGCACCTGTGGCTCAACGGGCTAAGGCGCCAGTCATGTACACCTGAGCTGGCAGGTTCGAATCCAGCCAGGGCCCACCAAACAACAATGATGGCTGCAACCAAAAAAAAAAAAAAAAAAAAAAAAGGCCGGGCGTTGTGGCGGGCGCCTGTAGTCCCAGCTGCTTGGGAGGCAGAGGCAGGAGACTTGCTTGAGCCCAGGAATTAGAGGTTGCTGTGAGCTGTGATGCCACAGCACTCTATCCAGGGTGACAGCTTGAGGCTCTGTCTCAAAAAATAAATAAATAAAATAAATAAAAAATAAATAAAATAGCTACAATGAAAGATTTGGGGTTTGTGTGTTGTTTTGTTTTTATGGGTGGCAGAGTCTCGTTCTGTTGCCCCAGGCTAGATTGCCATGGTTTCAGCCTAGTTCACAGCAACCTCAACTCCTAGGAATCAAGTGATCCTCCTGCCTCAGCCTCCCAAGAAGCTGGGAGTACGAGCACATGCCACAATGCCTGCCTAATGTTCTCTGAGCAATGGGAGATTTGGAATGCTCTTCCATGAAGAACACATAAAGTATTTGTGTGATGGGTATCCTAAATGCCCTGAAAACTACACTATGTATGTATGTCTCAAACCATTACCCTGTACCCAATAAATATATATACATATCCACATATATATATATTTCTTATGTGATAATTGAAAAATTATAATAAAACAGAAACAATGCTAAAACTCATACAGGGCTACAAAAGCTCAAGAAAGGACAAATTCAACCATAGAAGTAAAAACAAACATGGAGGCATCATAGTGCAGGATTTCAAACTATATTACAAATTAGTCTAATCCAAACTATATGATACCTGCAAAAAACCAGAAATAGTCAAATTTTAAAAAATAGGGAGCTCAGAAATAACCCCAAGCATACATGGTCAATTTAGTTTTGAGAAGAGCATCACAAGACAATATGGGGAATAAGTGCAAAAGAATGAAATTGAACCCTTAAGTGACACCAGAGAGAGAAATCAGCTCAAAATAGATTGAAGACCTAAACACAAGACCTGAAACAATACTACTTCCATAGCTAGGAAGATATTTGATGATAGTTTGGCAATATCATTTTTTGGACTGGATACAGGATACTCAGGCAACAAAAGCAAAAATAAACTGAGACCACAACACAGCACTCACCCTACTCTATAGCAAAGCTCAAAGAACCCAACTAAAAAAATAGGAAAAGCCCCAAATAGGATAAAAAACAGTCAACAGGAAAGCGTTCAACATCACTAACCATCAGAAAATTTCAAATCCAAATCTCAATGAGATGTTAACATTTTTCACCTGCTAAGATGGCTATTCTCAAAAAGATGAACAATAACACGTGTTGGCAAAGGTGGGGAGAGATTGAATCCTTGTGTATTGATGATGGGAATACACGTTGGTGCAACCATTATGGAAAGTAATATGCAGCTTCCATAAGCAATTAACAATAGAACTCCCAAGTGACCCAGAAATCCTTCTCTTCGATATATATCTATAATCCAAGTTCACTGAAGCATTATTTAGTATAGCCAAAATATGGCAATAGCCTCAATTTCTTTGACAGAATAAAGAATTTGTAAATATATCTATATATGTACGTATGGATATTATTTAGCTGGAAAACATTCAGACATTTTCCATGTCTGAAACAAGCTGTGTTCACCAATCATGTAATTAAAAAGTCCCATGATGTACACAACTTTATCCTCTCTGAGTGTGAATGAAAATGTCTGTGCAGAAAAATCTTAAATTTGAAAGAAAAGGAAAACTTTGCCATGCAGTAATTATCCATAAAAGCAATCAACTGTTGGATACTTTTGTAAACTATGTCTTGCTAAAATATTATATGAGAAATAAAAGAATAAAACACTTGGGAATTGTCCAGAAAATATAAAGTGGCATAGTAGATACTTACTAAAAATATCTTGTGAGAAGTCACAGCAATTAGAATATGCAGTGTGCTGAAATCAAAAGCAGGACGCAAATAGATTACAAATTTTATAATTATACTAAACAGCAATTTGAAGAAAATTGACATAGTTAATGGTTACTAAAACTGCCAACAAAAAATGCTGGGACAGGCTCGGCGCCTGTGGCTCAATGGGCTAAGGCACCAGCCACCGTACACCTGAGCTGGTGGGTTGGAATCCAGCCCGGGCCTGCCAAACAACAATGACGGCTGCAAGCAAAAAATGGCCGGGCATTGTGGCAGATGCCTGTAGTCCCAGCTACTTGGGAGGCGGAGGCAGGAGACTCATTTGAGCCCAGGAATTGGAGGTTGCTGTGAGCTGTGATGCCACAGCACTCTATCCAGGGTGACAGCTAGAGGCTCTGTCTCAAAAAAAAAAAAAATGCTGGCAATATATAAAATGGATGTAACAAAAAGAGATATTTAACAAATTATTTAACAAATAATTTGTAATAATAATTTATAATTTTAATAATTTGTTAAATAATTTGTTAATTTCAAATTATTCAAATAACAAATTTGAAATTTGCTAATTTCAAATTATTGTTAAATAATTTGTTAAATAATTATTGTTAAATAATTTGTTAATTTCACCTTTGAAATAAAGATGTTAGGAAAGCATACTAAGTACAAAAAGATTTTCTATTTTTAACAGGTAAAACTATTTTCATTTGTTTTGAAAAAAATCAGTCTCCAACAGGGCTCATCCATTTTCTAGTGATTTAAGTCCCATTCTTATTTCTTCTCAGATAATTTGAAGCAGCATGCAATAGTTGACAATTATGAAAAACCACCATAGCTGTTCTCATCATCTAAAGCAGATTCCTGAAATTTTGTTTACTACAATCCTATGAAAAATGTCAATGGGGCCATAATTCATGGATGTTTTGAGCAACTTGATTCAGAGTGAGCTCTCTATAAAGAATATTTTGGCAAGTATTTTATTAAAAATTCGAGATGACCGAGAGTCAGAAGAAAACAGTAATTATGGCAATACTCACATCTGAAGATGAGATAACCTACTAAGTGTATACTTAAAATGTTATTGTTAAGTGAAGCTTCCTCAAAAGCCAGGAAATAAGACTATTTTAAATTCTGGTTTTAATGTAAACATTTGAAGTTAAAATGATATTTGCACTTTCATACACTTATTCATGCATATTCCATTAATTTAAAAGTAGAGGAAAATAAATTAAATCACTCACACTTTTATATGAAAGATGAATCACAACTATTGCCCAGGATGAAGGAGGAGAGGTGGAGAAAGAAAAGAGGGGTGTGGGTCAACAGAGGGAGGGTTAGGGGTGGGACCATGCCTATGGAGCATATGGCAAGTACAAGTTCCATCTATCAGGGGTAGAACACAAATGTCTCAAATTCCTACAAACAATCAACACATTGAATCCCACAATGGCATAAACGTATTCCTGATCTATGTACAATGTATCTATCAGGTATAGAACACAAATGTCTTTGTACTCCAATTTGTACATATCATCAACACATTGAATCCCACAATGGCATAAATGTATTCATGATCTCTGTACAATGACTTCATAAAAAAAAATAAAAGAATATGTTTAAAAAAGGAAAAAAAATTATAAAAGCATATTCAGACAGACTCATGTCAGTCTTCAATGTGGACACAGCCAAACATGGACCTGTCTCCAATTCTTTCAGCTGAACCTATGATTTTATATTCATTTCCCAACTGGGTACGTGTTTCCCTCTGATCCTATATTGGAACTTCTCCACAGGAAAAAAAAAAATCCCCAGTCTGTCAAAGGTACTGTAGCAAACCTATGATTTTAATCCATGAAAACCTTCAGTTCATGAAGACTATCCTAAAATAATTATTGGTAAAATGTTACTTGAGAAAATAAAGAACAATAGCCAGGCATTGTGGCAGGCGCCTGTAGTCCCAGCTACTCGGGAGGCTGAGGAAAGAGAATCGCCTAAGCTCAGGAGTTGGAGGTTGATGTGAGCTGTGTGATGCCACGGCACTCTACCAAGGGTGATAAAGTGAGATTCTGTCTCTACAAAAAAAAAAAAAGAAGAAGAAGAAAGTAAAGAACAAAACACATGAGAACAACAGAGATTCTGCACTCACCGTGTATGGAAAATATCCAGAGAAGCCTAAGATGCTTCCTCTGCCACCAGCTCCACAGACAGGAGCCCTCTCTGTGCAGTGGACACAGAACCAAATCATGCTGAAGCCTAGGCTGCACCTTCTCGGGTCAGTCTCCAGGTCCTGAGGGAAAGGAACACGTGTCTTCAACGTAGATGTCTTCCAGGCCTCTGTGGATGGAGGAATCATGGGCACTACCCCAAATCTAGAAGATCTGATGACTTCGCTGCTGGATTCTACCAAAGAAGAACTACAAAAACAGGTACTAACCGATTCTTCTACTAACCTATTTTAAAAACCTGAAGAGAAGGAAATTTCTTCCAAACTGATTCTTTGAGGCCAGAAAACCAAAACCAAACAAGGAGAGAGCAAGAAAAGAAAACTACAGGCCAATTTTCCTGCTGAAGGTATGTGCAATAATCTCCACACAGCACTACCAAGTCCACTTCAACAGCAGGTTAGAGACATCATTTCACATGAGCAAATAGGAGTCAGACCAGGCATGCAAAGATGTAAATCAATAAAAATGATACATTCCACTCACAGAATCAGGGACAAAAATCCTACACATTCATTCTAACAGATAAAGAAAGTGCATCTGGGGCCAGGCACAGTGGCTCACGCCTATAACTCCAGCACTTGGGAGGCCGAGTACAGTGAATTGCCTGAGTGCACAGGTTCAAGACCAGTTTGAGACAGTGCAAGACCTCGTCTCTAAAAATACGCAGCTGTTGTGGTGGGCACCTGTAGTCCCAACTACTTGAGGGCTTAGGCAAGAGAGTCACTTGAGCCCAAGAATTTGAAGTTGCGGTGACCTATACCGCCAGGGCACTCTACCAAGGATGACAATGTGAGACTCTGTCTCAAAAAAGAAAAAAAAGAGAGAAAAAAAGAAAGTGCATCTGAAAAAAATTATCAAAACTTTTGATAAAACTCTCAAAAAATTAGAAGAGGCGTGGACCTGAACACAATAAAAGCCACATAGGTTGAATCCACTAGCATTACAGTGAACTGGACAAAGCTGAAAGACAAGTACGACCACTTTCTAAGATTTTATTCTACATATTACTGGAAATGCTAACAAAAGTAGTTAGGCAAGAAGCAGAAACTAAAAGCATCTAAATTGAAAAGGGGGAAATCAAACTGTCCCTTTTACAGAGGACATGATCTTATCTCTAGAAAACCCTACAGGCTCAAGTGGCACCCATAGCTCAGCTGGCAGGGCACCGGTCACATACACCAAGGGTTTCAAACCAGCCCCAGCCAGCTAAAAACGAAAACCAAACAAACAAAAAAAACCTCACATACTCAAACACACAAAACTTTGGTGGCGCCTTTTGCTCAGTGGGAAGGTCACCGGCCCCATATACAAAGAGTGGTGGGTTCAGACCCAGCCCCAGCCAGCTAAAACAGCAATGACAACTGCAACAACAATAAAAGCCAGGCGTTGTGGTGGGTGCCTGTAGTCCCACCTATTTGGGAGGCAGAGGTAGGAGAATCACATGAGCCCAGGAGTTGGAGTTTGCTGTGAGCTGTGATGCCACAGAGCTCTACCCAGGACCACAGCTTGAGGCTATGTCTCAAAAAGAAAAAAAAAAAAAGACAAGTGGGATTAAATCAAACTAAAAAGCTTCTACATATAAAGGAAACAACCTCTCTTCAAACAGCCTCTCTTATTTGAAGAGATAATCAAAAAGAGGAAATATTTGCTAACTATGCATTTAACAATGGATTGCTATCAGGAATTCAATAACAAAAAAAAAGACTCAATAGCTGTAGCTCAGCAGCTAGGATGCCAGCCACATACGTTGGAGCTGGCAGCTTCGAACCCAGCCTGGGCCTGCCAAGCAACAATGACAACTACAACCAAAAAATGGTCAAGTATTGTGGCAGGTGCCTGTAGTCCCAGATACTTGGGAGGCTGAGGCAAGAGAATCACTTAAGCCCAAGAGTTTGAGGTTACTGTGAGCTGTAACACCAAGCACTCTACCAAGGGTGACATAGCAAGACTGTCTCAAAAACAAAAGAAAACAAAAAACCCAAATCTGGTTAAAAATGGGAAAAAGACCTACACAGACATTTCTCAAAGTAAGATAGGCAAATAACCACCATGTATATGAAAAAACTATCAACAACAATAATTATTGGAAAATAATGCAAATAAAAAACACAATAGAGATTTTATCTCACTCCAATTAGAAAACTACTGAAAAAAACACAAAAAGTAACAATTACTGGAATGCATGAGGAGGAACTCTTTATACACTTTTTGAGGGAATTTAAATTGATACAGACTGAATGTAAATTATGGAAAACAGTAGAAATACCATGTGATCCAGTTATCACACTATTAAAATGTTTGTCTCTCCAAAGACAATAAACACAGTATGCCAAAGAAACATCAGCTCATTCGTGTCTACTGAATTTCTATACATGATACCAAAGATAGAAAATCAACCTACATTTCCAACAACGGATGAAAGGATGAGGAAAATCTAGTGTATATGTGTATGTATATACAGTGAAATATTATTCAGCCATAAACAAGAATGAAGTTGTGCTATTTGTGTCAACATGAATCATCCCATAGGATATTATGTTACATAAAGTAAGCCAGGCACAGAAAGATAAACACTGCAGAATCTTAAAAACATGGATCTCACAGAAGTAGGAAGTAGAACGGTGGCTGCCTGGTGTTTGCTAGAGTCAGGGCAAGGAGACGCCTTGGGATACAGGTGCAAAGTTACACTTAGATAGGAAGAATAATTCCTGGTGTTCTATTGCACAGTAAGGTGACTATGGATAACAATCATATATCATTCAAAATGGGAAGAAAATGGAGGATTATATGTTCCCATCCAAAGGAAGTGATGTATGTTTGAATCAATGGATATGCTAAATGCCCTGGTCTAATCATTATACTATTAGGCTTGTATAAAACATTATATTGTGTCCCATAAATATGTACATGTATTATATGTCACTGAAAAGAATTTAAAAACTATGCTAAAATGCACACAGAATCAAAAAATGTCCTGAGTTGTCAAAGCAATCATGAGAAAAAGAAAAAGATGAAGTCATATTGCAAAGCTATTAAAACACTATAATACTTGCATAAAAATTAAAATGGAAAACACAAATTGAAACACAAATCAGAAAAAACAGGAAACCCAGAAATAAACCCAAGCATATATAGTCAAGTCTTGAATTTGCAAACAAGTACTATGGCATGCTGTGAAAAAAAAATCAGCTGATGGTTTATTTCATAAAATACATGTTACTAAAATATCATGTGAGAAACTAAAAAATAAAAAAAAATTCATGAAAGCAGTCCCTAAAATACAAAGTCATAAACTTGCTTTGAACAAAAATATTGTGGGAGAAGCCACAGAAATTAGAATATATAGTGTAGTGAAATCAGACTCATTTTGTTACAGATTATAAACTTTCATGCAAGTAATCATGGCATAATAATATATATTTCTTTTAAGACAGAGTCTCACTTTGTCACCCTCAGTAGAGTGCTGTGGCATTGGAGCTCACTGCAATCTCAAACTCTTGGGCTTAAGGATTCTCTTGCCTCAGCCTCCCAAGTAGCTGGGACTACAGGTACCCGCCACCAAGCCTGGTTATTTTTAGAGATGGGGGGTCTCACTTTGGGTCTGGCTGGTCTCGAACCTGAGAGCTCAGGCAATCCACCTGCCTTGGCTTCCCAAAGTGCTAGGATTAGAGGCGTGAGCCACTGTGCCTGGCCCATAAGATGATATTTTGAATCTAGTAGAAACGGTTGAACAGAATCTCCACCAAAATAGTGACAATATGTAAAAGGAGTATAACAAATGGAACATCTCAATTTCAACTTTGAAATGAAGATTATTACAAATTTACAGTAAATGCCCTCAGATTTTCTATTTCTTTTTTTCTTTTTTTTTTTTTTTTGTAAGACAGAATTTATTCACAGAAAAGAAAGAAAAGAATACAGAAAACATTAAGGCATCTGTTAGATGGACAAAATTCTAGTGGGGAGAGAGAAGCTCTCTCCGTTTCTCTCCCAGTCTTTCCCCATCTCCTCCTTTAGGCCTTTAGTCTCAGGGTATATATAGGTGTATGGGTTCCTTGGCCAGGAAACAAATGAATACAGTCCCTTCCAC
>CAUYON010189668.1:0-33588 GCA_963573935.1 Arctocebus calabarensis
AACCGTATTCAAGTTCTACTGCAGGCACAGCTCATGCAACATCCAGAAAACCTGTCAGAAGTTAAAGTTGTCCAGTAGGGAGGGTAATTGGTGGGGCCACACCTACCGTGCATCTTAGAAGGGTACAGGTAAACCTTACTATATGCAGAATACAAATGTCTTCATACAATAACTAAGAAAATGCCATGAAGGCCATGTTAATCAGTTTGATGAAAATAGTTCAGATCATATATGAAATCAGCACATTGTACCCCTTGATTGCACTAATGTACACAGCTGTGATTCAATAAAAAAAATAAAAAAATAAAACAAAAAAAAAGAAGCTGTCCAGGAACCAATCAATGCATTGATTGCTTCAAAGTAAACATGTACTTTGGAATCTCAAGTGTCCCTGTCCGAAACCTTCCTGCCTAATCCACTGAACTTGTCCAAATACGACAGAATGAAAACTTAGATGAAATGTTCCTGGGGAAAACCCCAGCTAGATCAGTACATTTGGTGAATCACCCTGGAAAGCTGAAAGTTCAGTGAGCTCCAGTTGTCCTCCAGAGCATAAAAGACAGGATCAGAGATACCTTCATCCATGTCTTTGGAAAACCTGTTGAGAATCCTCCCTGTCGGGGTGGTGTCAAAAAACTTCATGGGGCTTCGAAGGATCCTTCGGAAAAGCTCATCATGCAACCGGGAGGAGGCTCGCAGTGTGCCCTGAGAAGCAGAGCACAAAGTGATCAGGACTCAGGGATGCCAATTCCTATCACCCAGGTAACCACTCCACAGGACACATACTCCCAAAGCTGGGGAAGTACAAGTGATCAGGAGGAATGGGATGACAGATAAGGAAAAGCAGAGGCTAATGGGATACAAGTCACTTCAGCTGAGGCCATCCTGCTTTAAGGGAATACCCATTTCAGAATAAGCCTGAGATACTATGCTAAAGGCTGACCCCACAATAACCAAAGGGACAAGGAGCAGAAGCCACCCACACTGCAGACCTTGACGAAGACAACTCCTCTAACGGCTTTCAGGATCAGCATGACTGCCATGGAGAGGGCGTAGATGCTGGCGTAGTAGTGCATGAGAGGATGGTCCTTCATGCTGGTGCTCACGGAGGTCTGGTTCCCTTGAGTCACTGTGGTGTTCTGTTGGGAGGCAAAGCTCTGTGAGACAAGACTCCCAAAGACTGCCAAGAGCCCCTGCTCAGGGCCACTCTCACCTCAAGGGCAAGGTACAGAATAATGACCTTGGGACCTGGCTGCAGCACACACAAGCCAGGCCATGCCCATTCTCTCTTTTCTAAAAGATGAGAGCAGCCAGCCCGTAGGTGTTCTACTGACAAGTCAACTGTTTTGTGAGGCTACATTAAGGACTCATTTTTTCATCCTGGAAAATCCTGCTTCATTGCTTCTTTGATGGGAATGCCGGAAGTTTCCCTAATACCCAGGCATCACAGGGAGACAGCCACGTTTTAGACATGCCGTTTGACAAACTTACTCCACTTCCTTGCTTGATCCAGTAACTCAGCCACCAGGTGCTGAAGGCAGTGCTGCCTACGTTCAGCACAAAGAGGGCCATGATGACCAGGAACGCCAACGGCCCCCCAGCAGCCTGGATATAGACACCGTACACTGACCAGGGCACTGAACCCTGCCCCTTCTCCTCCACTTGCACGAGCTGTCCTGTATAAGGAAAAAGAAACACTCAGAAGAGAAGAGCTACTGCCACAAAATTAAGTCACAAGAGAACAGCAGAATCAAAGAGCCTATGGCTTCCTAGGGCTCTGGATTAGAATTATCTCCTGTTTATCAGAAGCATTCCTTCCTCCATTTAACATTTACTGAACACCTACCATGAACCAGGCTGAGGAGCAGGAAAGAGAATTAAGAGAATTGATGTCCCTGCCCTTGAGGACCTGGCTGAGAAGCCCACCACAGTCTGGCAGGACAGGCAGATAAACACATCATTACAGTAAAATGTGCTAAAGAATGGAACTACACAGGGCAGCCTGGGAACACCCTGGGTATTCCCTCTGTCCCCTTGGCAGGGGTGTGGGGTTGTTAGCAGGCAGCTATCGCTTCTGCAAAGGTAAGCCAGAGTCAAGCAGGTGTGGGAGACAGCAGGCAGAGAAAATTACATGAGCACAGGCACGGAGGTAAGTAGCAGAATGGTATGTACAGATAAGCACAGCAAGCAGCAAGTCAGCACAGAGGAAACAGATGTATACCTGAGAAGTGGCACAAAAAATGATGAGCGTGATATTTAAGGCTGTGATCAGAGAATAAAGGCATTTGAACAGACAACTTCTCAAGAGAAAAGGTGGCAGGTGTGGAGATTGGACTCGTGTTGGGCTGGGTGGTGTCTGGCCAGGAGGAGCCTCTCCCACGGCTCTCCGTGTTCCACACTGGTATTAGCTTTTTCCATGTGTGTCGTATTAGGAAAAAGATTAGAAAACACTGCCCTGAAAGTGAGGGGCTAGTGAAAGACCTCAGGTAGGAAAGCAAGGTGGTTGGTCTCCTGTTTGTAACTAGTTCTCTCCCCTAACTGTGGAAGACAGATTTAAAAGGAGCCAGCTGTGTACTCCAGGTCTGCGGTCCTCAACCTGCAGGCCGTAGACTGTTAGAATGAGCCTCAGAGCAGGACTGAGCACAGGCCAGTGAGCGAAGCTGCCTCTGATTTACAGGGGCTCACCTTCGCTCGCATCGCCGCCTGAGCCCCACCTCCTGTCCAGCAGCAGCAGCGTTAGATTCTCAGGGAAGCGCAAACTCTACTGTAAACTGCACATGTGAGGGGTCTAGATGGTGCTCTTCTTATGAGAACCTAATAGCTTCTAATCTGAGGGAGAGACAGAATGCACTTGAATCATCTCAAAACCATGAAACTGGTCCCTGGTGCCAAAAGGGTTGGGGACTGAGAGATGACAAGGGTCTGAGTCCGAGTTTCAGGAGGTAAAGGCAGTATGACGTGGTGACTGACTGTTGGAGGAGAGAAAAGGTTCAAAGAGGTGTAGGGTATCCTGGTGTGGTGAGATAATCATACTGACACGAGAAGGCAGACACAGCCATACAGAGAGCCTGTGTCTCCTTATCACACAAAATGTTCAAAAATCTTAAACCACTCACAAGCCTTGGGCACTCTTTAAGGGTTGTGAGTAGCCAGGTACGTGGCTATATAGATGAGAACAAATGTTCCCTAATAATAGTCTGATTTATACCACCTGTGGTAGGAACTAACCAATTTCTCAGCCTTCTATGCTGTGTTTGTTTTTTTAGGGTGTGCCATAAATCACAACAGAATTTAAAACCTCACTTTTATTTTTTTTAAGATAAGAAGAGGGCTCGGAGCCTGTGGCTCAATAGGCTAAGGCGCCAGCCACGTACACCTGAGCTGGCAGGTTCAAATCCAGCCCGGGCCCGCCAAACAACAATGACGGCTGCAACCAAAAAATGGGCAGGGGCGTTGTGGCAGGTGCCTGTAGTCCCAGCTACTTGGGAGGCAGAGACAGGAGACTCGCTTGAGCTCAGGAATTGGAGGTTGCTGTGAGCTGTGATGCCACAGCACTCTATCCAGGGTGACAGCTTGAGGCTCTGTCTCAAAAAAAAGAGGCAGAGAGTGGTAAATCAGAATGGTCAGCTGCTACTATCAAATTATCTGTTGCAGTTTTAAAGATAAGGAAGTGAAAACAGAGCCATCCCCAAATCAGTGATAAAACCCAAGAAAGTCCCTAGATCCAAAGTCAGGAAAAGTTGTGAAGCAATGAAAAGCTTTAAAACAACATGCACACATGTAGCTTAAAATTCAGAAAGATGAAAATGTACATGCTATTCCAAATAGCTGCTCTTAACTTTCTAAATTTACTTCAGCTGATAACAGGTTTAAGCATCTGGATGGGAAAAGCCAAGCAGGAAAAAACTTTCACTGGAACTCTTCACCAGAGTCCTGGGGCAGTGCTGTCAGGGCAAGGCGATGCATCACTGTTCTAACGGGAGCTGCTGAGGACACAGGCATCCTTATAAACAGAACACCTCTGCTTTGGTTGGGACCAACTTCAAAACAACAGTTACAGGAAGGAAGCGTATACCTCTGGCCTCCATTCACTTTTTCCTTACTCAGAGTGATTCAGCTGAATAGGGAGAGACCTGACCACACCCCACATAGGCAGAGAAGGCACCCAAGGTCATTCTTACAGTTAAAGCAAACACAAAGTGCCTCATAGTCTCCCAATATTGTATTATATAAAATTTGTATTTGTTGTGGAAATAGGAAACCAGGCACAATGCTAGCAAACATGAATACCACATGACATAATTTCTAATAAACTTTAACAACTCTAAAAATCTCAAAAAAAGTCATTACCTTCCTCTGGCTTTGCTGCTTTCTCTTTCTTTACTGATCCTGTTTTAGGGCCCTTGTCCTGTGACTTCTGTGAACTGCTGGTTTCCTTTTTTGAATTAACCTAGTAATATTAAAATAAGAAATGTCTCCAGTGATGCTATGGCCACCCAGATGACCATCCAGGTGAGTGTCCACATACATATTAGAGAATAATCTATCAAGCTGCTTTTACTGAAAAGAGATACAGCCAACTTCTTTAAAGAGCCACCTACACTCGCTTAGTGTACTTCCTTACCTCCTCGAATCTCTGAGCTCTAGGTTCCTACCCTGTAAGTCGACTGACATTAACTCACCCAAAGTCACTAAACTCCCAGCCTGTATTTTGTTATCACGTACTCCAAGTTCCCAAAGTATCAGGGCTGGAGTCCCTTCCATTCCTCCTTTCTCTGAGCCCCGGCATCACTAAACCAAATCTATAGATCTGATCATTCCTGTTAATACCACTAACAGATAAACCTAAGCTCCTCAGCCCAGCTTTGCAGGCTGTCCCTAGCCTAATTCAGTAAGTGCCTCTTCCATTTCACTGTTTCCCTCGGCCCTACCCTCTAGCCACACTGGATTTTACCCCATTCCTTATGCTACACTGCAGCGTCCCATGTCTGTACCTTTGTCCATGCTGGTTTGCCACATCAAATGGCCCCTGCCCCATCCCTATGTGCCACAGTTGTCCATCTGATTTGAGTTCAGGTGGATTTAAATATTACATTCTCCATGAAGCAATGTAGGCTTCCCTGGCACTTTGTTAGTATCTCTACTATAGCACATCGCTGTACGTGTGACCTGGTGTTACCTGTACAGCATAAAAGCACTGGTCTTCCCTAAAACACTGTGAGCCTCTCAAGGACAGAGATCGATGCTTCCACATGATTACAACCTACACAGGCCCTCCCACCGACACCTATCCATGCACGGCACAGAGGGACTCAGTAAACACTCATCAGAGTGAACCTGAGACAACAGGAAGCACTTCATGCTCTCTTTGCCAAGTTCCTCTTCTATCTTCACATAGGAAATTCTCTTAATACAATTCACTACATTTAATTCTATGTCAGAAAATGTATGGCCCCAGCTGGGTTTCCAAGTAAGACTTTTTAAATTGATGGTGACAAAAATTAGAAAACATAAAATGTAGGCCAAGCATAGTGGCTTAGGCTTATAATCCTAGCTCTTTGGGAGACCAAGTAGGGGGGGCATTTGAGGCCAGGAGTTTGAGACCTGCCTGAGCAGCATAGTGAGACCCTGTCTCTACAAAAAAATACAGAAAAATCAGCTGAGTGTGATGACATGCACCTGCTGTCCCAGCTGCTGGGGAGGCTGAGGCAGGATTGCTTGAGCCTAAGAGTTGGAGACTGTAGAGAGCTCTGACGATGCTACTGCATTCTAGCCTGGGTGGCAGAATACCTCGTAAGGTAAAAAAATATAAAAGAATATAAAATTTACAGCCACATCTGGAATACAAGATAGGGCTTTAAATTTTATATTTACTGTAGTGCATGAATAAATATACTCTCAAAAGAGAAAATTACCATTTGTTGAGCACGTCTTCCCAGGGTTTAAGAACATGACGTATATTTGATTTAATCAATGAAATGACTCTTGGAGGCAGGTATCATTCCCATTTTTAAGACGAAGAAACTGAAGCCCAGAGAATTTACACGACCTACTGATGTACGGTCACTGCACCTCACTGACTGCCAGTGTTTTTTCATATTTTAGTTTCTCTCCCCCTCATTTTCCCACTGTGTCTCCAGTGATGAGAAAATAATCCGAAAAGTCCCAAGTACTCTCAGAGTCATAGGAAGAGATCACAAAATCTAAATCTGGATCACAGTGTCTCCTGGAAATCACTGACCACACTTGGAATGTATGAGCTATATCAAAAGGCCTAAAATACATCGGTCATGAACAGTTACTTGTACTTCCTGAAATTAAAGAGGAAGAAACCTAAAGACTGAAATAAGACTCCCTAGAAGAGGTCCCAACTTCCTCCTTTCATTCCTCAGTCCAGCCTGAGAGCACCCAGGACCGCAGGTGGGAGAGCAGGTGGGAAACAGGAACCACACCTCTGGAAAGCCGCCAGCGCTGGGTGTCACCACAGGACACAGGGCAGGAGACATAAAGGGCACTTTGGAGTCAAACCACCCTTATTAGCAAGTTGCTTAACTTCCCTGAGCTTCAGTTTCTTCATCTGGGGATAATCATATTTTACCACATAGCTCCATTAAAATTCTGAACAGATATTATCTATAAAGTGCCTAAATCCAATAATTGGAGCACAGGAGGTGTTAGTTAATGGCAAGTGCCAAGTCAGCAACCAGACACCGAGCATCCTCAAATGTAGGCAATGTCTAATCTCCCTTCCCTGGCACCTTATTCAGAGAGCTTCATAATGCTCTTTCTGCCAGAGTTTAGGCAAGGTAGCTACGACAGACCAGCAGCAAACATCTCCGCCCTCCCTCAGGTAGGCCAAGTCCTTTTCCTGACACTGCCTCAGTGGTTTAAGTTCTCACTGATGACGACCTTGCTCATCAGCCCCTCAGTGCTGCTCTCCTGGAGCAGAGTCAGCATGGGAACCCAAGCACAGCAAACAGGGCCCCTGCCAATAAGACAGACACTGAATTCGGCTGAGACTCTCCTTCACTCACGACTGCCGCATCCCCCTTGCACGCCCAGACCGCAGCACATCTTACCTCAACAGGGGGGGTGTCTCCCAGCAGCAGGTTGTTAAAAATGGTAGCGTAGTCACCATTTAAATTCATCAGCTCCTCATGGGTACCTCTTTCCGTAATACAGCCCTCTTTCATGAAGATCACTTCATCGCAATCAACGAGGTACTGGGGACACAGGCACACGCAATACAATATTGCTGATATTTGTGCAAATACTTAGAAGGACTCATACCTTAACCTAGTGGTTCTCAACAGGGCTGATTTAGCCTCCCAGAGACTTCTGGCACTATCTGGAGACCTTTCTGGCTGTCACGATTGGGAGGAGAGGTACTACAGATGCTCCTCAACTTAGGATGAGGTTATGTCCCCACGAACCTAATGTCGGTTGAAAATACTGCCATAGCTTAGCCGACCTAGTTTAAACATGCTCACAACACTTACATTAGCTTACAGCTAGGCAAAACCATCTACCATGAAGCCTATTTTATAATAAAGTGATAAATAGCTCGTGTAACTAACGCTGAGAAATCGTAAGTTGGGACCATCTGTACTGATATCTAGTGGATGGGGGCCAGGGATGCACAGAGCAGCCCCCCTGAGCAAAAAACTATCCAGCCCAAAATATCAACTGGGCCTGTGATACAGAGAGAGCAGTTCTAGTTCTTTTTCTTTTTTTACAGAGTCTCACTTTATCGCCCTCAGTAGAGTGCCGTGGTGTCACACAGCTCACAGCAACCTCCTACTCCCGGGGGCTTAGGTGATTCTCTTGCCTCAGCCTTCCGAGTAGATGGGACTATGGGCGCCCACCAGAATGCCCAGCTATTTTTTTGTTGCAGTTTGGCTAGAACCAGGTTTGAACCCAGCACCTTTGGTATATGGGGCCAGCGCCCTACCCGCTGAGCCACAGGCGCCGCCCCAGTTCTTGTTCTTGACATTAGTCTGCTGATGGAGCCTTATGAGCTCTGCATTAAATCTCACACCCTTTCACTGCACTCAGAAGTACACATAATTACAGATTTTCTGTGGCAGAGTGGGGGGGCCAGCCCCCCAAACTTGACAGCATATGCAAACAGATGGCAACATCCTTGAGCTGTTCTCCTAAGTGGCTGCTTATCATGGAATGACAGAGGGAGAAAAGCTTGTTTTCCCAAAACAGTCCCCACTTTTAACACAATGCTTTCCAAACTATCTAGTACACACACTCTATTTATGGCCCGCTCCTCTAGCTCTTTTCCTTGCTAATCTATATGCAGAAGCTGATAACGCTCCAAGGATCTGATTCAGACGGCCATCTGGTGCACTGGGACAATGAGCTTTATTGGTACAATGGGCCCAGGAACTATTTGCTAAGGAAATGAAAACTTGATTCCAGGAAATCTCTAGTTGCCCCACAGAGATACCTGGACCAAGGCCACCTGCCCATTTCTGATCCCTCAAGCCAGGTAGGCAGCCTAGGAAAGAAAGCACCATACCTGTAACTGGTGGGTAACAAACAGAACTGTCTTGGACTTGAGGTGCTTCCGGATAGCACTGTTGAAGATGTGGTTGCCCACGTGGGCATCTAAGGCACTGAGGGGGTCATCCAGGATGTAGATGCTCCTGTCACTATACAAGGCCCGGGCGAGGCTGATCCTCTGACGCTGCCCACCACTCAGGTTGGCTCCTCGCTCTCCAATCTGCAGGAGCCCAGCAGCACGGTGAGCCCGCTGCTCAACTATGAAACAGGGGGTAGGAGCCACCCCAGCCACTCCTCCTCTCTCCCACCCAAACCAGCTCCTTCTCTTGAACTTCTCACAGGTGAACTGGCACTGAGGGAGTTGACCCAAATGCCTCCTCCTCTCCTACAATTATGGGGGACCGATCAATCCCACAACCAGCCTTGCTAGCCCTCATCCCCAGGGACTCCCCCTCCAACCCGTTCTCCACATGGCAGAAAGATCTTTCCAAAACACAAAGGTGACCAGGTCTCAACCTTGCCTAACTCTTCAGGAGCCCCCAAGGGTGGAATCTAAATACCCAAACTCGGCTACAAAGCAGACCTCGTACCACCCAGCGCTCCTCCACAGCCCCATCCCCTGCCACACCCTGGGGTCTGAGCCATTTCAGACTATGTGCTTGGACGAACGCAAATGACAGCGTCATGCCCTTGCCTGTGGTGTGTCTCTTCAGGTTCTGGCATCGTCCCCTCTGAAATTTCCCCCAACTTCTCCACTAACTCCCAAAAGAAAAGTGGCTTTTTTGTTTTTGTGCCTGTTTGCTGAGTGCCTCAGCCCCTCCCCTGCATGCTTCCTGAGGGTGCAGGCTATCGCCACATCCCTTTATGCCCTCAGTGCCGAGTGCTTTCCGCACATGTCCCTGGCACCTCAGAACAAGCACCTAATAAATGTCCCTAAATGAATACATGAGTAAATCCTCAAATGGTAATGGGCTTTGTATTTTTGAAAAAATCTTGCCTTTAACTGAATTTTTAAAAATTCAATGCATTCGGAGGTTTTCAAACTTGACATTCCATTAGAATTATCTGCAGGGTTTGCTAAATAGGTTGTTGGTCTCCACCCTTAGAGTTTCTGATTCACTGGGTCTGGGGCACAGCCTAACAATCTGTATTCCTAACCAGTTCCCAGGTAATGCTGGTGCTGCTGATCTGGGCACCACAATCTGAAAACCTCTCAACTAATTAAGCCGTTCATCAAATCTGCTTTGAGAGATTTAGCTGCTATCGATTGAATAAAGGTGCCCATCCCAGAAACCTCCAGCCCAGCTCATGGGAGACAAGTTAGCACAGACTAGCACAAATACTGCCTCTGGAGACTGCTACCAAAGCAAAGAGGGGAGGATTTGTTCTGAGGGTCTTTCTTTCTGATGGAAGAGGCTCCCTATGGACTCTGAGTAAGGAGGCTGGCAAACTGAACTTCAGGGAAGAAGCTCGACACACACGCTTGACTTGTGGTTTTATCCTGAGTAAAAACATTAACTCTGAATCAACAATGAGATTTTGCTGAAGTATGTATATACTTAAAACAAGTAGTGCTGATCTCCCTGCCCTAGAAAAGGAATGCTTTCCTAACATAAAGGGCCAATGAAAGCAGAACTCCCTGTTACGTTCCTCCCTGAAGCATTTAAGATGCATTTCTAGGAGGAGGCTCTGGCCCAGCCCTCCCACTACTCCCCAGAGCCTTCCCTGCTAAACTCACTGCCCTGTCGGGGCAAAAGGCTCGTACCTCAGTCAGGTCGCCGCTGGGGAGGATGGCCAGGTCAGGCCTCAGGCAGCAGCTGTTCAGCACAGAGTTGTATCTGGAGAACACAAAGAGATAGTGTCAGGCATGTGGCTGGAGTAAAGCCCACGGACTTGGGCTGCCTTGCACCTCACGTGGCCAAGATGGAAACCAAGTATTCCTTGCCTTTCTTCATCAAATTCCTTCCCAAAGAGGATGTTGTCTCTCAGAGTGGCATTCAGGATCCAGGCCTGCTGGGCCACATAAGCGAAGGTTCCACTGATTGCAATGCTGCCCTCTAGAAGTGTCATCTAGGGAGACAGATACCTCCTAATGGCATCATAACTTAAAATCATCACTCTAAGCCAACAAACCCACACACATTCTACAAGTTTTGGCCGTTTCATTGGATGCTTTTTGGACCAAATCCAAACTCTACCTTTGTTCCAAAGAGAGCTACAGCAGCAAAGAAAATCAAAGTCTTCCTTGCTTATGTGACGGGAACCCAGCATAACCCATGACATGAATGAACATATTACTCAGCAGCCCATCTGCCACTGACACCCTTTCTTCTTAATTGCCAACTATTTAACTAGGGAAAGCAAGCACAAGCAAGAAGTTCCTTTCAGAACCCCCCCCTCCCCTGGAGAGGATGCCACAAGGATTTGCAGCTTGCTCCTTGTTCAAGACGAGGGCAGGCCAACTCATTTACAGAATTAATCCCAGATGCTGACTACACCAGCTGCTTCTATAGAATGAGGACCAAAGGGGGGAAAAAATCCAGATTAGACATCAACTACTATCACACAGTATCCATATAATGATAGTGGACCTTCTCAGCTAACACGAAGGGACTGCAAATGAGCCGTGTGCTTTCAGTTGTGTTCTCAGTAACAGTGATTGACATTAAATTGATTCATCCATTTATTTCATCTTCTTTCATGATGTCTTTTGGGACTGACAGTAGACACCTGTCTTGTGTTATGAATGCTCTGACTTTGAAGCAGTTTTGTTAACCAGCCCGTGTAGTACTCATACATATAAGGATACCTTCTCAGAAACCACCACAGTGTACACACACAGGCACACCTCACCACCCGTGACGCCTCACCACCCGTGGTATGTACTTTTTTAATTGTTTGGGGTTCATTGAGGGCACAAAGAATTAGGTTAAACTGATTGCATTTGTAGGATAAAGTCCCTCTTACAATTGTGTCTCACCAAGAGGTGTGCCATACACTGTAACCCCTATCCCTCTTCCACCTCCCCTCTCCCAACTCCCTCGTTCCCCTGCCCCCCACCTTGAATTGATTTGGGTTTTTCTCTTATGAGGGTGTGTATTAGATAGTCCACTGGCTTCACATTAAAACTGAGTACATTGGATTCTTGCTTCTCTATTCTTGTGATTCTTTACTAAGAAGAATGTGTTCCACTTCCATCCAGGTTAACACAAAAGATGTAAAGTCTCCATCTTTTTTAGTGGCTGAGTAGTATTCCATGGTGCACAGATACCACAGCTTGTTAATCCATTCCTGGGTTGGTGGGCATTTAGGCTGTTTCCACATTTTGGCAATTGCAAACTGAGCTGCGATAACATCTAGTGTAACGTGGTAGGCACATTGACCTGCACTTCACAGTGTTCAGAAACCCACAGAGGGTCTACCGTGGGGACCCAACTCTAGCTGCTATGGCATAAACACTCCACATGGCACCACAAATAGTTGTGGCTAACAAACAGTTAAAGTCTAAGGATGCAAGAAGAATTACCACCTCCCTGGCAGGGCTGCCAGGATCTGATCCAGAAGCAAAGCCCCACTCAGTTTTCAACCTAACTGTCACCCAGCCTAGCTAGTCCCTGGGAAAGGAACATCTTACTGGAATGCTGAGTAGCATTTAACTTACTCCCCCCACCCCACCCTCTGTCCGTCATCACTGGCCCTCAAATCCAGCTGATTATCAGAATCACCTACGAAGCTTTTTGCTTTTTACAAAAACCAATGGCTGGGCCCAACCACTGGAGAGTGTCATAAAGCAGAAGTGGGCATAGGGTGGGGACTGCCACTCAGTGACCTGAATGTAGCCTTCCTCTGAATGCCCTGGGAACAACTCTTAAGGAGAACCACAACTCACCAACTGCAACAGAGGAAGCCACACAAGACAAGAAAATAGCCCGTAACATGGAGGCTAGAAGGACGCCCTTCCCTGCCACTACCCCAACATGTTCATTTCAATTCAGTGGACCTCATCCTTCAAGAGGTAATAATCTCAACCTTTTATATTCATCTCAACCTTTTAAGTCAAGCTAATTTAAAGCAAGCTAACAAGGACGTGGGTGTCCTGGGTTTTTTCCCCTGATTATTTGGTCCTGAAATATGGTAAAGATAATTTGTCTCAGCAAGGGTGACCTTTGCACCCCTTGCTCTGTAGTGCCGGCAGCTGTCTGCTAGACCCCTCTGGGCCCCGTGATACGCTGGCATCCACAGGGACTAGCTCCCCACTGGACCATGAACCCCTAAGGGCATAAGTCTTTCACCGGTTAGGCTGATAACCCAGTGAGGCTTTGCTTCCCAATCAAGTCTGGACCGTTCTGTCCCCGACAGAGGCTGACAGTGCTGGCGACTACTTCTGTAGTTTAACTCTTTTCTGCAGTAAGGCAGCACTAGGTATTCGTCCATCTCTTATTTCTGCCATTTCCCAGCACATGGTCTGGCACGCTTATGGCACTCAATAAACACAGTCTGAATACAGTAAGGCGTGAAAAACAGTGACTCCGGCTAGGATATTAGGTGTCCACTGAGTCCTCTTCCACACACAATGTTGTTAAGGGGTGGAAGGGATGAGGGGGAGGAGTCAGCAGGGCAGCATTAGGCAGACCAAGGGTACATTTTGCTTCTAGCTTTCCTGACTCTCTTCAGGAAATTAGTTAATTTTTCCTGAGACTTTTGCTAAGCAGAATCCAGAGAAATGTCAAGGACAATTAGCAAACTCTTACCTGGCCTAAAATGGCTGAAATGAGAGAGGTTTTTCCACTTCCAACACTGCCACAGATTCCAACCAGTTTTCCCTGGACAGAGCACACAGAGAAAGAAAGGTAATTAGGAGACTACTGACTCTATCTCGAGGCCTGCTGTGTTTCTGAGGGAAAGCACGTTAACTACAGACCACCACCACGGAACTGACATCCTTCTGACCCTACAAGCTCCTCAGTGCTGGTCCCGGCTGCCCAGCAGTGGCGTTTCTGTAGGATCCACTGAGGTACAGCAATGGAAGCCCTCGGGAAAACTTAACCGTGCCACACATATTAAGTTATTGCACACTTTTAGGAAGGCTCCGCCCCTTTCCTAGTTTGTTGGTGGCCCATGTTTTTTGTTTATTTATTTTTGTTGTTTTGGGGAAGAGAGAGCAGGACTCTTAATCATTTTACTATGATTTTTTTTCTCCAGAGTCTATATATGATTTTCATTGAAAACTATATGCACTGTTGCTTCCATTTTTAGGGAATTTTATTTCCAGGAATCTTACAGAATATTTATATCAGCAATTCCACATAAAAGTGGAAAATCAAGCCATTGAGTAACTGAGTATCCCCAGCCAAGGTAAAGAGTTCACAAAAGGCAGTGTTGGAAGTTTTCAAGGACAAAGAGATGACCTTGAAATGACCATTCAGCAACCCTGTGCTGGCTCACGCCTCCCAGGGAAGGAAGGGAGGTGGTAGTGAGGAAAGACATGGGTTCTGAAGGTGGACAGGCCTTGATTTGAATTCCGACGCCACAAGCACGTGTTAATTGTGTGATCCTGGCCTATTACCTGAACTAACACTGTATTTCCCTCAGTGAATCTGAGCACCCTGGGAAGGAGCTATCCTGTAGAACCAAGTACAAGTTAAGGTAGGTAACAAAAGTCTTCTGTACTAATGGTTCTGACATGGTCCAGGAGTTGGAAGGGTCACCACCTGGCGGAACTGAGGGTTCAATCACAGGTTAAATTCTGCGGCAGCCAGAGAGGTTTACCCAGAGAAAACCGCCTAGGGCTGTTCTGATGACTAAACGGTGAGTAAATGAGACACCAACAAGGAAGTAAGTGCCTGCTGCACGGAAAGCAGTGGGCAAACATTATCTTCTCTTCCTCTCCCTGAAGAGGCGGCTCAGGGAGAATTAGGGCACCTCTCTTCAAACGGCTGGAGAGCTCCCTGCATCTGTGGGCGTTAAAGGGAAGGAGGGTCCACAAAGGACAAGAGTAAATCCTGCAGCATGTGAGGAACAAGTCTCTAACAGAGGTGATCCGCAGTGCAGCAGAGCTGCCTCAATGACCAAGATAAGTTATCAAATAAAAAGCCTGTTACTGGGAGTTAACTGAAGAAAGAAACCGACATGGGCTCCTGTCAGTGATGACTACACTAATACATGGAGCTTCCGCTGGTCTCACAGATGGCTGTCTCCCTCTCCTGCAGATAGCTTTCAAGAGCTGGAAGCCTGTTCTCTCCTCAGTCTGGCTCTGAACCTGCTTAGCATCCTCTGGTCAGCCTCTGATCCTGATACATTGCATCAGAACTGCCTGCTGCCTTCTCCCAGCTACATGGGCAAACGTTTCTTACCATCCCTATCACCACCGCCCTTGGACTAAGACAGCCTCACTCAGCTTTCTCCTGGGTTATTGCAATAACAGATCTTAACTGCTCTCCTTGTGTCTCCCTACACACTCTTCTGAACCCAGCAGCTAGAATGGTCCTCTTCATATGTAAATGGATCACGCCTTTCTGCCCCAAGTCCCCCCATGGCTTCTCTTCCTGCTCAGAGGAACAGAGTCTTCCAGAGGCTCTGGCACCCACTGCCCCTCTGCCCTTAGCATCTGTCCCCTCCAATCCAGTGACACACACTCCAGACTGGGGCCTTCGTGCTTCTATTGCTCCAGCCTGGAATGCTCTTCCCTGATAGCACGCACAGCCCACTCCCTGACCCCCATCTTAGGTCTTTTTTGCTGAAGCCCTCCCCCAGAAAATCTATCTAGACTGCAATCACACCTGCCCTCTGCCCCAGCACTCTCCACAGCCCTTATCACCACCTGACAGGAATGCAGTCCACTTGTTTACCATCTGGTTTTGCCCACTAGAATGTAAGCTCCAGGAAGGCAGGGATGTTTGGTTTTTTGCTCCTATATTCCCAGCCCTATGATAGCACCTGGCATATAGCTGCTACTCAAAAAATAGCTGCTGAATGAATACACAGACATAGGGGACCTTCTGATGACAGGGCCTTCTGAACATGGTACTGCTTCCTAGTCACTTCTGCACATAACAAGCCTTGAACCTGGAGTCTCTGGTCCAGGCTCTCTACAGGAGAGCCTCTGAGATTCTAGTCCTACGCCACCCATGCTGCAAAGTCATGTACCATCAAGATCCTTATTCTAAAATTCAACTCACAAAGCAACTGTTGCCAATAGCAACACTGAGAGTACCCACAATGTGCCAGGTTCTGTGTGATGCACAGCCTGATGCTAAATGATGCAGAGTTACGACAACCCCAAAGCTCACATACAACTGCCAATAGCCAGAAACCTACATTTAGGCCAAAGTCCTGGAAAAGCCAGTTGAAAGCTTCATTTCTTTGCTTATAAAATCAGCATCTCATTAGTTATTAATTTCTTTTGTTAAATGTTTACATATTTCTTTTGGAGTTACAGCAGGCCCAACTTGCTCTTTAGTTTGAAATCACTCCTAGCCACAAAGTACTGTGCTGAAAGAGCAGCAGCTGCTGACTCTGGCCAGCTCAGCAGGGCGAGGTGCAGTGGCTGGGCGCGGGTGGGGACGCAGGGGACTCACCTCTTGGATTTCCAGGTCGATGCTGTACAGCGCCCTCTGCAGGCGGAGGCTCCCCAGATGGATGTGCTTCCCTTCCTCCTCATCAGGGCTGGGCCGCTCGTCGCTGTCCAGGAGAAGGTGGCCCTTCTGTTCTGCCAGCACTGCCTGATGCTCAGTGCGCTGCAGCTGCCTCCCCTTCTCTTTCTTGCCCCTGGCAGCCCTCTTGTCTTTTTTCATTTTGGGGGTCAGCTTGGGTGAGTTCTGGATACTGGAGTGGGAGGAGTCCCATGCCAAGGTGGCATTTTTCATCTCTATCTTGATGTGAGGGCTGGCTGGTTGGTTCTTTATCATGTGAACCTCTTCCATTAGAAACAAACTCTGATAGGAGTTGTGAGAGAGGTGCAAAGATGAGACACTGGATCAAGACCAGGGAGACAAGCCTAGGGCGCACACTCACGTAGCAAAACACATCAGGCTATACAGTGGAGGAAGCTGAAGGGCAAAAGGTAGCTCATTAGTGTACCCTAGTCTCAAGCCCATCAAGGGTCACAGGAGTGTGGGGACGGCCTCAGGAGGTACAGGGGCCTTGATGATCGACCCACACTCGACACTACACATTACAGGCTAAGTGACCTCTTCCCATTCTACCAGCCTAACGTGCACTCGGGACATCTAACTGGCACACAGCTCCTTGTTCTCACTCAAGAGGTGCCAAGCCACAGACAGGAAAACCACACCGCACAATGTTCACTAGCTGGCTTTCCCTCCAGACCCCTCCTTTGCAATTCCACGGCCGTATGCACTTCCCTCACCCCCAACACCGCACCTCTCCACGGGAGAGGCAGAACTGGGGTTGCCACTAGGCTCACAATGCTAGGATGAGAAAAGACTATCTTCTTAGTAAGAAATTATTTCCTTTTTTTCTATTTTTTTTTACTTTTTTTTTTTAGAGGAGGCAGCCACCTTTCTGGCTGTGCCCCATTTCCTAGGATGAAGGCTGCTGTGCACTGGACCTCGGCCCAAGGCTCACACGCGATGGCCTATAGGTGGGGACAGAGGGGGACCAGCTATCCAAGGTCAACCGAGAAGAAATAATTATGTCTTCAAAGCTCTGCCTTGGAATTTGTGAGAATTTAACTGACCAAAGGAATGAACTTGCATGGAAGTGAAGGGTATCTCTTGGAGAAACGTCCCTTGGGAAGAAAACGAGGCTATTTCCTCCCACTCATTCCCAGAGTCCCACTGAATTAAGGGAAGAAAAGCCAAATTCTTGAAAAGGGGACTGTTCCTGAAAGATGTGAAACACTGGCCATAGTAAATCATAGTCCATCCAGCCTGCGTAAGAGAGATCCAGTCTCTACTAAAAACAGAAACAAAACTAGCCAGCGTGTGGTGGGAACCAGCAGTCCCAGCTACCCGGGAGGCTGAGGCAAGAAAATTGCTTGAACGCCAGAGCTTGAGTTGCTATGAGCTATGACCCCACAGCACTCTACCAAGGGTGACAGAGTGGGACTCTGTCTCAAAAAATAATAAAATAAAAAATAAATCATAGCCCAAGACTTTCCTGTTAAGACTCTGAACCCACTTCTGAAAACCCTCTTCAATCAGTGACCTTCTTTACAGAATGCTATCCCAGCTGGATTCCCAGTATGAGAAAACAAAGTTACTTAACATAAATGTGTAAAACATTAGAACACCTTTACAGAAAAGATGACTCTTAGGACTCTTTGCTTAGACACAGAGAACCCTCAACTATCTTAAAGTTTGCAGGTGCTATTAAATGTAATATATAATCTCCTTCCCCAAGAACAAGCCCTTTCTCTTAGAACCTAAATGTCTAAGCTTCCTCTTGTCCTCTCTTGCCACCACTTTCCCATTCATTCCTAGGCCCTCATATTTCCAGAGTGCCACATTTTTAAATTTCCTAGATAATCTTCACTCTTGGTCTACCTTAAGTTTAGCCCCTGCTGAAAACAGCTGTTGGGTTTCACTTGTTCAGAGCCCACCTGAGAGACAGAGCTAAGAATAGTAACATGCCAAATATTTCAGTCACTTTCACAGAGTAAAACCATATTCTGCCAGAATTCCCAGCACTTCTCCCCCTCACAAATTATTAAAGGGTGAAGATCTTTCAGGCCTCGGTAAACCATTGAGAAACATCCTGGAGCCTACAGGTTTGAAAAGCTCCTTCCCCAGGTTCCCTTCCCAATCCCCGAAGCCCTGCTCCCTTCCAGGAAGGTTTCAGCTTTAGGTCACTCTGCTTGGCTGTGCTGACAGGCACAGAAGTGCCTCACCACACGTGAATCCAAGTAGATATTACTTGCATTTGCACCTTCCAGGGCAATAGACTCTTAGAGGTGTATAAGCCATGACTCAACTTTATCACAGGACACAGATCATCAGAACAATACTCTCATTTATTAGAAGAATCAAATCAGAATGTATCTGTTGAGCAGAGAAGGGACTACTCACAGGGTTGCCAGCTAAAATATAAGATGCCCAGTAAAATCTGGATGCCAAAAAAAAGTTTCAATATCATTATGCCAATGTAGTATTAACTGGCAATATTAAAAGATGGTCATTTTTATTTGCTAAAGATGGCCACCGTCCTATACTGGTGACAATCTGACCAGAAATACGGCTTTTTCCTAGAAAAAAAAAATTTTTTTTTTTTTTGAGACAGTCTCATTATTTTGCCCTCGGTAGAGTGCCGTAGCATCACAGCTCACAGCAACCTCAAATTCTACAGGTACTCACCACAACTCTTGGCTGTTTTTTTTGTTGTAATTGTCATTGTTGTTTGGCAGGCCTGGATGGGTTCCAATCCGCCAGTGCCAGTGTATGTGGCTGGCGGGTTCGAATCCAGCCTGGGCCCGCCAAACAACAATGATAGCTGTAACCAAAAACCGCCCAGCATTGTAGCGGGCGCCTGTAGTCCCAGCTACTTGGGAGGTGGAGGCAAGAGACTCGCTTGAGCCCAGGAATTGGAGGTTGCTGTGAGCTGTGATGCCACAGCATGCTATCCAGGGTGACAGCTTGAGGCTGTCTCAAAAATAAAAATAAAAATTAAAATTAAAAATAAAAATTTTATCTCTCTTTTCCTATCCTTTATTCATACTACTCAATAGGAGGCAACAAATTCTTCTGCAAGATAAGCTTTCAGGGAAGGGCAGATAGAGAAAAGGCCATACTTGCGCATCTATCAGATCCCCGCCCCCCAAGAGAAAGTAGATAACACAAGAAGATACGGGGTAAAAAGCAGAGTTTTACAACATCTTCACTGAATTTCAAGGTCTATAAAAACAAAAAAGTAAGTCCCATCCTTCTCATCCTCTTGTGGAAAGCCGATGCTTTTTAGGTAGACATAATCTCAGGGTTTTGTTGTTTTCAAAAGGCTGCCTTAGATGATTCTCCAGGATTGAGGCAGGGTCCTTTAATGTGCTCAGAAACATTTATTATAAATAGTTGCCTTCTAGCTAAAAACAGCCCCCCTCAAAACTCTGGTGAAGTAAACATGTAATGCTAATTAATAAGCACCTGAAGATAAGAACCAGCTTATAGTTGGAGAGGGGAGATTAAGTAATAAATACTTCATATTTTAGGCCAAGTATCTAATTAAAAAAGAAGGAAAAAAAAACTGCTGAGAGGAATAAGACAGAATGAGACTGATGTCTCATGGGGCATTAACAGAGCTATGGGTGATTTTGCTTCTATTGTTAACTCCGAATCTTCCTGCACAGAGGAAAGAACCATGGTGTGAAAAACCACCTGCTAATATAAGTCCTTACTAGTTAAGTAAAGAGAACCCTTGATAAAATGAGGGAACAGGGCCAGGAGTGGTGGCTCATACCTAAAATCCTTGCACTCTGGGAGGCTGAGCCAGGTGGACTGCCTGAACTCAGGACTTCAAGACCCACCTGAGCAAGAGCGGGACCCATCTAAAAATAGCAGGGTGCTGTGGTGGGCACCTGTAATCCTAGTTACTAGGGAGGCTGAGGCAAGAGAATCACTTGAGCCCAAGAGTTTGAGGTTGCTGTGAGCTATGTCACCATGGCACTCTACCGAGGGTAAGAGAATAAAACCCAGCCTCAAAAGAAAAACAAGAGAACATATCTACACTGTACACTCTTTTCTTCATCCAAAATGCTACCAAATCCATTAACTAACAAGAACACAGGAACAAACGGGGGAGAATTTATGGTCAAACACTTGCTTCCTTCCAAGACTGCATGCGGTGGGTTCAGCAAAATAAAGCTCTGATTACCATGAGATCATTTCTTTTCACATGACTCCGGCTCCTCAGCTAGCAGCCAGGCTGGGGTGGGAAGGGCATAAGGGTGGGAAGCACATTCTTGAGGACCAGCTGTCCTGACCAGATAAAATTCACTTAGTTAACTGTCAACAAGTAGAATATAAATAAATTCTAGGAAGCTATTCTCCATTCTTCCTAGGAAGAAAACTCAATTTATGTTCTTGTGAACTTCTAATGACATTTATCCCTCTAACATCTGAGCTTCAAACCTTCAAAGTCACCAAAGTCACTTTTGTATTACTCCCACTGGCCAGGACAAACAGGGGCCCAGAAGCTAACCTATACAGTGGCACTGTCAAGGAGTTCCAGCCCAATGATGCTCCTTTTTAACCACTTTCAAATCTCTCTCTCCATTCTCCCAAATATACTTTCTCTCTTGTATCATTTATTATTCTGAAGGCACAAAGAACACAGCTAAAGCATGATCAACTAACCACGTGCAGGAAAAGAAACTGGTATTTACTCAACTGCACTTCTCAATATGGTCTAGTTTTAGGACTATTTCTATGTCACTGCATTCTTTTTTTTTTTTGTCACTACATTCTTTGCATCATGAGTGGCAACCACAGGGCAAGAAAGGTAAGTATCAAGAAGGACTTAGGGGCTCAGCGCCCGTAGCACAGCGGTTATGGCACCAGCTACATACACCAAAGTTGGTGGGTTCGAACCCGGCCCAGGCCAGCTAAACAACAATGACAACTGCAACAAAAAAGAGCTGGGCATTGTGGCAGGCGCCTGTAGTCCCAACTACTTGGAAGGCTGAGGGAAGAGAATCGCTTAAGCCCAAGAGTTGGAGGTTGCTGAGAGCTGTGACACCACAGCACTCTACCAAGGTCAACATAGTGAAACTCTGTCTTTAAAAAAAAAAAAAAAAAAGGACTTAGGGCTCAGCACCCATAGCTCAGTGAGTAGGGCTCTAGCCACATACCCCAAAGGTGGCAGGTCCAAGCCCAGCCCGGGGCCTGCTAAACAATAATGACAAGTGCAACAAAAAAATAGCTGGGCATTGTGGTGGGCGCCGCCTATAGTTCCAGCTACTCAGGAGGCTGAGGCAAGAGAATCGCTTAAGCCCAAGAGTTTGAGGTTGCTGTGAGCTGTGATGTCACAGCACTCTATCGAGGGTGACATTATGAAACTCTGTCTTCAAAAAAAAAAAAAGAAGGACTTATTTCAAGACCAGACTGAGCAACAGTAAGACCCCATCTCTACCCAAAACCGGAAATATGAGCCAGGCACGGTAGCATACGGTAGTCAGGAGACTGAGGCAGGTGGATTGCTTAAACCCAGAAGTTTGAGGCTGCAGTGAGCTCTGATGATACTACTGAACTCTATCTCTAAAAAATAAATAAATAAAAAGGACTTAGGATGTCAATGAATCAAAATGATAGTGGCAAAGATCAAGGGAGAAAACCCTGAGAGTTACCCAGTAGCACCATTGGTCTTCTAAGTTTAAATCACTTCAAGGCCCAGTGAGTCACAGCCTAATCAGGCTCAGATTCTAGGTCAGGTCCAGGTCTAGCTCAGGCCCAGAGGGAAGGGGCTAGCACTATAGGGAGACACTAAAATCCTGGGATCCCACAAGAGGTAAAAATCCACATTAAGGGTGGTGCCTGTGGCTCATCGAGTGGGGCGCCGGCTCCATGTACCGAAGGTGGCGGGTTCAACCCCGGCCTCAGCTGAACTGCAAAACGGAAAATAGCCGGGCATTGTGGAGGGCGCCTGTAGTCCCAGTTCCTCGGGAGGCTGAGGCAAGAGAATTGCCTAAGCCCAGGAGCTGGAGGTTGCTGTGAGCTGTGTGACGCCACGGCTCTCTACCAAGGGCGATAAAGTGAGACTCTGTCTCTACAAAAAAAAAAAAATCCACATTAATTTAAAAGGGTGACCAGTCCATTCTGTGGCTTAATTCAATCTCCTCCCCTGCCCCCTTTCTTACCAACTTGCCAAAAGGCTAATGGCAAACCAAAGCCAAGTGCAGCCAACCTACATGGCCCTGGGACACAGGAAGCAATTAGTTGTGCCAGCATGGCTCCTGACGTGAGGGAGGGGAAAGAAACCACTCACCTTAAATCTGTCAACAGCAACCGATGCTTCTGAGAGGGACTTTACTGAGAACGGTGTTACTTTCAAAGCAAAAGTCATGGAGTTGAAGACAGTCACCACTGTGAAAGCCTAAAAACAGGAAAAGAAAAGAATCTGAGCCTGATTAGGTCATGCAGATATCATCAATTTCCTTCCAGGAAAGTTACAGCCTGATAAATGTTACTATAAGTTGGTTACATTTATTTATTTATTTTTGTTTACAGTTTTTTAAAAGTAGGGTTTTTATGAGACCTTCAATTAAAATTCTCAATAAATGTGAAACACCGGATGATCCGTATTTTCATAGTTTTTTTGCAGTTTTTGGCCGGGGCTAGGTTTGAAGCCGCCACCTCCAGCATATGGGGCCTGCGCTCTACTCCTTTGAGCCACAGGTGCCGCCCTGTATTTTCATGGTTAAGCCCAAACTTAGGTTGTATAAGACAGCCCACATACTACTTGTGAGTAAGAGCTGGCTCTCTGCTCTTCTACTTCTCAGCTCAATCACACATATGAAAATTGGGAGGGTGACTGGGGGAACTTCCAATCTACAACAATTCTATTTCTTTTTTTTTTTTTTTTGTAGAGACAGAGTCTCACTTTATCACCCTCAGTAGAGTGCCTGCCGTAGCATCACACTACTCACAGTAGCCTCCAGCTTTTGGGCTTAGGCAATTCTCTTACCTCAGCCTCCCGAGTAGCTGGGACTATAGGCGCCCGCCATAACGCCCGGCTATTTTTTTGCCACAATGCCCAGCTATTTTTTTGTTTTGCAGTTCGGCCGGGGCCAAGTTTGAATCCGCCACCCTCGGTTTATGGGGCCGGAGTCCTACTCGCTGAGCCACAGGCACCACCCCAATCTATAGCATTTCTAAAATGTGCCCCATCCCTGAGGGCTCCCTGACCTGTGCTGCTGTCAGATCGAAGCCCAAGGTCATGTGAACAGAGAATGTCACTACGCTGGCAATCACCACCACGATGGGAGCCACCCCAACAGTGATGCTCTGAAAGTATCCAGCTTTTTCCAATATCCGACGCTCCTCCTCTCGGATTTCTATGAATAAAAGCAAGCCAATTTCAAAGCAAGTTAAAAGAAACCTTGAGATACTGCTCCTCCACTCCTCCATTTGTTCCACTCTAGTGCAAACAAACTATTTAACTAGGCAGCCCAGTCCACTGCTGGACACCTCTGTGTGCATGGTCACTTCCTCTATATGTTTCTTAGCCTAACAGCTCTCATAAATAACACTGCACATAACATTCTTGAAGGCTGAGTCAGTGAAACTAAAACACAGACCTTGATCTGAACACTATTTCTATTCTTCCTGGAACTACACTAACTGTACTCACTCAGTCCCCTGTGAGGTGACTGAATAAGACCCTGTTGGTCCTCAGCCACACCTAAGTTTCAAAATGAGGCTTTAACACCTATGGTGCAAACACTAGGTCAGTGTGATATAGAGGCAATTCCACCAGTAAAGCTGGTCCATAAGCCTAAGGTTTGAAATGTCTAAGTCGCAGGAATGATTCTAGCAGAGAGTAGTCACTACTTATGAGGACCACGGTCATCTCCCATTTTCTGATTCTTCCTGTAAGTTGCTTAGGTTTTGAAGGAGTGAAGACATTGTCTGTCCAACTGGCAGTGTTATTTTCTTACCGAGTAGCTGTTTATCTTTTGCCTAAGGAATTATAGCAAAGACTACAGCACTGGGGAGTTAAAAAGGGTCTGAGATTTCCTAGAGAGCCTGTTGTATGTTGGCAACGTGATAGAAGTTTCCACACCAAAAAGCTGTATGGATGACTGGAAGAAGATGGGTGAAATACAATTTCTATAGGTAGAATGATTTTTCCTAAATATCTGCAAAACCAATATTAACAGAGTAACCATGCAGGACTAGAAACCATGGAGCAGGAAGCAAAACAATAAAATGGTGATAGTATTTTTAAATATAAAAGTAATTTTTCTGAGAGGCTATGCACTACTGTAATGGTACCATCATTGTGCTGGGAACTATCGTCAGAGCTAGTGTGTGAGTCAAAAACACAGAACTCAGGCAGTGCCTGTGGCTCAAAGGAGTAGGGCGCTGGCCCCATGTGCTGGAGGTGGCGGGTTCAAACCCAGCCCCGGCCAAAACAAAAAAAAAAAAACTGCAAAAAACCCCTGCAAAAACAAAACCACAGAACTCAATGCTCTTTTCAAATTAACACACACCAGTCAGAGATGAAGGATGAGTGGAATCCCAGAAAGGAGAGCATTAAAAACTACAGAATCTGAGAGCCAGAAAAGACCCTGAGCAGCCACCCTGCCATCAGATGCTGGCAAACATCCATTCAGAGTCCATTTGTTCCACTCTAGTGCAAACAAACTATTTAACTAGGCAGCCCAGTCCACTGCTGGACACCTCTGTGTGCATGGTCACTTCCTCTATATGTTTCTTAGCCTAACAGCTCTCATAAATAACACTGAACATAACATTCTTAAAGGCTGAGTCAGTGAAACTAAAACACGGACCTTGATCTGAACACTATTTCTATTCTTCCTGGAACTACACTAACTGTACTCACTCAGTCCCCTGTGAGGTGATGGTCCATTAACAGTCCATATCTTTTTATTTAAATGGGTTTAAATGTACCCATGTATTCATCTTTAAAATCTACAATGCCTTTAAATATCTCTTTCTTCAATTTCATCTGTCTTAAGACCCATCATTGCAACATCTTTTTTTTTTTTTTTTAGTGATAGAGCTTTACCATGTCGCCCTCGGTAGAGTGCCAGCTCACAGCAACCTCAAACTCCACCTCCCAAGTAGCTGGGACTACAGGCGCCTACCACAATTCCTGGCTATTCTCTTTTGTTATTGTTGTTGTTGTTATTGTTTAGCTGGCCCAGGCTAGGTTTGAACCTGCCAGCCTGGGTGGCGCCCTATCCACTGAGCTACGGGCGCTGCCATTGCAACATCTTTTTGAATGCCCAGTCTGTGCTAATTATTCCTCCTAGCTTTGTGGCACTAATATATTACAAATTCTTATGCCTGCTTTAAATTTACAGATCAGGTTAGGCCCAGCCACTGACAACCTTGAGCTTCAACATACATCATTTAAAAAAACAAAAAAGTTAGAGCTTTAGATAAGACCAGAATCCAGCCATCCTGACTCCCAGCTCACCACTCAGGTCACACAACAACCAACTTCTAGTGCATCTGCAATCACAGAGTAGGAGGAGGAAAAAGTGCAGTTCTCTGCAGTCGTTTAATATGGTGCTCCTAGACAGCCTCATGGCAGGCCAGGATGAGAATGTACACAGCAGCTTTAAAACAAAATTATTCCTGACTAGCTATGTGATTTGGGGAAAGTCACAATTTTCCCAGTCTCAGTTTCCTCACATGTGATACAAGGTTACGGGTACAAATCTCTAAGATGCCTTTGAACACAAAGCCTGAATATTATGACCTATGACACGAGGAGTCCTAGGATCCACTGTACTCTAGAAGCCAAGCTGTGGACAGATCAGACCCAAAGAATCCAAAGTCCTTCTACCGTACGCACAGATGAAATCTTTAAACTCACTTTGAACACTCTGAGAAAATGCTTTGACCCAGGCATACATTTTAATAAATTTAATGTACGTAAGAACTTCATTCATCTTCTGGACACGGTGATCTGTGGCGGCTACACATTTTCTCCTGAAATATGCAGTGAGCCGTGATGTAAACATCTGAAAAGAAAAGCGATACCACACCAAATCAAAGCTCATTCAAACCTGAGAACTCCCTAATCTGCTTAAGGTCATACTAAATACACTGCTGTTTGGACAGGTCAGATTTCAGGGAGTTATACTGATTTTAATCAAAGTGATCTATTGAATTATAATCTAATACTAATTCTTACTTTTCGTAAGGCAGTGAAGTTCTCACAGTGATCACAGATAAGTGGTGCTACCAAGGGGAGGCAGGAGCAGCGTATCAGGTAGCACCAACTTGAGGCCAAGTGATTCAAACGCTGCTGTGTTACACAGGGGAGGGTTCACCTGCTGTTCTTCTCTTTTGCTCAGACTCTTTTTCTTCTAATAGTTTTTTTTTTTGAGACTGGGTCATGCTGTGTTACCCAGGCTAGTCTTGAACTCTCAGCTTCAAGCTATCCTCCCACCTTAGCCTCCCAAGGAGCTGAGACCATAGATACGCATGACCAAGCCTGGCTAGGCTCTTTTTTAAAATGTCTTTAGACGCCTCTGCCTTTATGTAAACGATACTTTAGTTCCTCTCAAGTCACATTTCTGTCTATATGGACTGAGCACTGTCCAACTCCAGATTTTTCCAAACCAGGTTAAGTGCTTTGAGGAAATTTCCAACCAGAGATGTGTGATACCCTCGTGACCTACCATAACCCAGTGGAAATAACTCATCTCCTAAGGAGAAACCGCCAAGACACAGTTCGGAGGCTTACTTACTCACCATTGATGGATAAAAGAGGATAAAAACAGCTGATCCCAGGAAGCCTGTTGGTCCCAGAATAATTACATTATAAATCATGCCTAAAATGGCAACGATGGGTCCTCCAGCCAATAAGCTGCCAACAGCAGCTGCCTCAAACATCCTCTGCCCATCGTTGGAGCAAATGTTGATGAGCTACGAGATACAAAGAGTAGTGAGGGCACCCCACCAGGGCACAGGTCACTTGTCTCAGGAGGAAAATAAGAAAGTGGAAAGCAGCAGCTCTTGCTGGGAAGTAAACACTCCTCACTCACCTCACCCAGGGACTTTTCTTTAATGTTCTTTAACTTAAGGATCTTCTTAAATGCCATAGTTAGGATGGCCCCCCGCAAACGGACACCAGTTCGGTAATTCAATGCCCACGTCAGTGCAAGCGACCAAGACCGCACGATTTCTGTCAGGAGGAGGCCCAGGACTAACAGCAAGCTGTACTGCAGGTTAGACTCTGTTGCCTGGGTGTACTCCAGGAGGTGCTTCACCATGAAGGCCTACAGGGAGAAACATACACCACTGTCAATACCCCCATGGCACCCACACACAATGCCACGGTGTTATGTTAAGTTAGAAAGAGTGGGCGGCTCCACTGCATGGCGGTCAGGGTGCGCAAAGGAAAACCTTCTCGCAGGACCAGACGCTGCTGCAGCCCGCCTGCAGTGATGGACTCAGGGCTTTCTGCAGGAGGTGAGTCTAATATGAGACTTTCTTCATAAGGACACTATCAAAACCATTACTCTTTCTAATGTAACATAAACCTGTCCATGAGCTGAAATTAATTCTAAACACACGGTCATTCAAAAGTATATATTTGACCTTATTCCAGTAACTCCACACATAGATACATTTCTTTAAATGAAATTAAGACCTTTTGGGGGATCGTTTCAAACGTGCTTATTTGATAAAAAGGAACAGTGTACCTACAGTTGTACTGGGGAAGAGTGAGAAGTGCATTTGCAAAACATTCCTGAAAATAAACATCAGCAGTTTAATATTACAGAAGAAAGCAAACAAAGCAGACTATCAAAACTTCAGAGACCCTCCCACGGCCCCCCCACTCCCGACTCCCTCCCAAAGACAAAAACGTGTTACCTCAGGTAGCATATGTCTAACACCACCTGCAGAGAGGGAAGGCAGCCAGCCCCCAAGAACCACCGAGTGCCACCTCCAGCTCTGAGATCCTGCAACGCCGGAGCACACACTCACACAAGGCACATTCGGCAACAGTATTAAATACCAGAAGTGGGAAGTAACGTACTTTTATTGAAAATGAAAAAAATATAAAAGTACCATCTTCAAAGAGCATCTCACAAACACTGTACAAAGGAGCATTGCAGTAACATACAATGGGAACATACAGAGTCGGGTTACACAGGGCTGGCCGTCTAACAGGTCATCTGTCCTCAGACTGTTGTTTTAACTACACACAGTGGAAATACACAATAGAACCAACATCTGTTTCCAGAGTCCGAAGCAGTACACCAGGCTGACAGCACCCATTTAGGGCTCCTGAGGTTGTAATGATTCTGCAAGGGAGTGGATTCTCTAGGAATAAAGACTTTGCTGCTAAGGAAAGAGAATTAAAAAACAAAACTAAAAATTCTCCCAAAGAGGTATTCTGCTCAAAATTGCTGGTGCTATTGGCGCACTAAGCTGAGACGAATCACCTCTGCTTAGGATAGAATACAAGATTCTAGGCCTCGAGGAAAAACTGGGGGCGTCCTTCTGAGTTTTTTCCACTCCTTGAAGCTAAAATTGATCTTGACAAAAAATAAAACAAACCACAAGAAAAGAGGCCCAAGTCAGTTCCCCACCCTAAAGAAAGAAAAAAACTTCGCCTGAAACCCATCCACCCATCTACCGTGGTTCCTTATAGCACAGGTTACTGCAGCTATCAGCCAGAGCTGAGCCGCAGACAAAAGGGGAGGCCAGATGGGATGTCCCGAGGGAACTAATCCTCAACTCCAAAATGCAGATCCTCCCTGGGTTAATCTGTATTTCTCATTTTTTTCCTGAGAGTAAGTAAAGACCAGATCCACTAGGTCCTAGGAGAGATCCCCACCAATAAGATTCACGTCAAGTCCCAGCAAGTAACCCGATCAGAACGGGAGATTTCGAATTCCGCCTTTCCCCGCCCTTAGATTTTTAGGTTTAGATCCACTGCTTGGGTCATCACTGCATACAGCTGGTTGTTGGTTTACTAGCAAGAAGATTGGCTTCTTTTCCAGTATGCAATCCAAAATGTGGAACTGAGTCAGAGGGTCAAAGCCCCTTTTCCTCACGTGAAGCAACTCAGTGAGATGGCGGTGCAGTGAAGCATGTTCCCACACACCTTGGCACTGATGGAGCAGTCTCCAAAGGAAGGCTGAAGGGACAGCAGCTTGTTGCTTTGGGCTCCTTCCTTCCCATACCTTTAGAGTGCCATTTTTCAGCACTGGGTAATAGCATTAGCACACACACCCCCCCCCAGAGGGGAGGAGCAGGAAGGTAAAAGACAGTAATGAACGTTTACACTATGCAAAACTTTCAAAGGGGGAGAAGAGGAAAGAGCAGATTAAAGATTTTCCAACACATAGGTTTTTTAAAAAAGCAATGACATTTCAAATCATTTTGTATGGGATAAAGAAAAAAAGTTTTTATGAAAAAATCCAACCAAAATTTAGTTTTTAAAAAGTTACAGATTTATCATTTAAATCTAAACAAAGTGGAAGAAAATTCAAGACTGTCAGCATAGCTGTCTGGCTGTGGAAAGCATTCCCAGTGAATAAACTTTACCTTACCTGAACTCTTGGCGAGAGATTCTGCCCAGCTTGACTCTCTCATTCTGACCGCAGAATACAGCCATCCTGAAAATTCTAAAGAACAGCTTCTGTCACTGGTTCCACTACAGAGAGATTCCCCCCAAATCCAGATTCTGACAGCACCAAGCAAGCTGCAGCTGGAGAGAGGTTGGAAGGATGGGAAACTTACCTCTCTAAAGGTTTTACACTGTCCTTTCCCCAAAAGGCTCTGGGAGCAGAGTTAGCATTTGCCAAAAGAGATAGCACTGCAGGGGGCAGCCTTCTCCTGCAGGTCTACAGGGCGGGATGCGAATTCTTTACACAAAGATCACTGGACAGGCCTGGTCTTTTATTTTATTTTGAGAGACAGAGTCTCACATTGTCGCCCTCAGTAGAGTGCTGTGGTCTTTTAAAACTGTCTTAATCCAGGCAGGCCCCAAACCATCTATGTAAGTTTAATAATTAGGCTACAGTCTTCCTTCCACGGTTAGGACCATGCTCTTACAGATTCTGATACTCCATTAATGTTACGAGGACCCTAGGGTACCCTGTACACAGTGCTGGTCCACTGGCATCACCAAAACCTTGGATCACCTTGTTGCATAAATATCTGGCATCAGCTGGCCAGCAAAAACAAAAACAAAAACACAACAACTCTGATTGTGTTTCCTTCATTCTGTGGGTGGCTACCAAGGTTCAGTGAGACCTGGGCGGGTGGGCAAGGGGGTACAAGAAACAAGGATGCTACATTTGGGGAGCTTACATGTGGGGAGTCTGTTCTTAAGTAGGTTGCTATAAGTACAGATTAAGCTAGTTTGAAAGTTGTGCCAGATTAGAAATTTTGCAAACATCTAGAATGGTTGTTCCTCCAAAGGATTTAGATCCACAGATGAGAGAGGTTTGCTCATTGCTAGTTCTAATCTCAAAACCATCCTGGCTCTCTAATCTCCAATTAGAAGAAATGCAATAGAACTGGAGCTCCAAAAAAAGAAGTTTGCACTGTTCACACATTCAAATCTTTATGGTTCACATTTTGCAATCTTTTTATCAATGAAAGAGAGGAGGAATGAGTCCACTGCTTTCTCAGTCATTAACACTGGCCTTGAGCTGTTCGTCCCCAAAAGGCAGAGAAGAAAAAGCAAGCTGCTGTTTTCCTGTTAAAGGAAGGCTCTCAGCTTTCCCTGGCATCTAGAAGAGTTTATTAAAAATTAGTATCCCAGTGCACTGCACCATAAATGACAAATTAGGGAATATACAGATGCTCAAGGGAGGGACTAGACAGCCACAAGCTACATGTGCACAGGTAACTTTTTTCTAAAAAAAAAAAAAAAAAAGATTAAAATCCCACTAGTTCGTGAAATACTTTTTTCTTTTTTAAAGAAAAGGGGAGCCCATGACATTCTTGCAGGGACTAACTAGAAGTGAGAAAGCCCATTATTGCTTTAGAAAGAAAGCCTGCGTATGGTGCTACCCCTATGGAAGACTTCTAGGAAGGATCAGAGCAGCCACCAACCCTGTAGTGAAACAATGACAGAAGCTCTTCTTGGGGGAAGCTGGCTCTAGGAAAGTGTTTGCCAATTTAGTCAATAATGTAACATTTCGATTATGTGGTCCTTCTTATTTATATAAAAGTATGTTAGTTGGTCAATTAATATGGAAATTCAATACCAGAAAAATAATGTTTTCTGCTTCAGAAAAGAGATTTAACACTTTAACAAGAAACATCAAATAGTAAAGAAAAACAAAAACAAAAATGCACATTAGTTTTACCTAACCACCATGCATTATGATTGTGTACTTACCAAAACCATGAACCTCCAGCTTACCCACACACGGAAAACGCACAGTATAAGCAGTGCTACTGATCCGATGCCTCAAGGCAAATATGTAAAGAATAGATTTAATCAAAGTCTTAAGTGCAAGGCAGCACAGCAGATGTAAGGAACAGGGTGCCCCGAACACAGTGTGAACCTCAAAGGCTTTCTCACCTACTCTGCTTTAGTACAGACTGAGAAACACCACAGCTGCCACCCCAATGTGCCACACAGTTCACACCATAAACCAGACCTAACGTGGACTCCAGGTCACTCTTAAGAACCTCAACAGTCCTCTCGTTTTTTCAGGACTCATTGGCCACAGACTGCCAAACACGTGACACCTCTGGCTCCAGGCATCCGGCGTGTCATTGGTGCCGGCTCACCAGCCACACCACACAACATTCTCTCACCCACTCATGGCACCGCAAGAAACATTTTCCTGGACCAAGGACACACAACCAAGAAGCACAGTCCCATGTGGCACTGGAATCAGCAGAGTTTCTCCCCCGCCCCAGGTAAGCAAGCCAGTTCCATTTCTTCTCTGGCAACACTGTCCCCTCATCCTTCCAGCTGCTGACAAGCCACCGTTTGCTCCAAAATCCATCGACCCCTTTCAAAAGACCTGGAGGCATCTCTAAGGCTACCTAGCCCAAAGCTGAGCACAACCCCTGCAATAGAACAAGAGTGTTAGAACTGGCCGTGGCCGGGCCCTGGAGACTGTCAGAAAGGATAGTTAGACTTACTGGTCCGCTGAAGCCAGCCAGCTGCGTGATCATCAGGCACACGATGGACAGGACGAGCCTCGTGCGGCAGAAGATCCACACAACCCTTCGCAGGGAAGCGGCGTCTGGCCCCACTTCATTCAGCTCTTCTTGCCACAGTCTCTCTAGTCTTAACAAGGGCACACGTCCTCGTTACACTCTCCCCGGCAGAAAAGACACACCTAGCTTCCCTCCTGCCATCACTCTTTGTCTCCAGGCTTTATCACCACTCACGTAAGTCTTTCCTTTAAAACTGTGTACACAGTCTTCACCTTTAGGAAAAAAGCCCTTTCTGAGGTAACTACTGATTTACCCTAGATAGGGAGCCTCTCAGGATGCAGAAAATGATGAGACAAAAGCCTTTCCTTCCACCCAGAAAAGTTACCAATGAATAAAATTTGTAAGAACGCCCTTTCTCAAGGGTCCCCAACTCTTTCTGAAGGTTCCTGTGGTAAAGTGTAAAGTTGTGACTAGATTTTAATCATGACAATCAGCTACCACAAAAATGTACTCTGTCACAAGGCAGCGACATTATCTCCCTGCAGACACAGGAAAAGAAGCGGGGCTGAGAGAGAGAGAGAAAGCCCGTGGTTAAAACAGGATAAAAGGTGAAATAGGAGTAAAGCAAAAGAGCAAAGCGAAAGAGTCATCCCAGGCCACCCTCCCTCCACAGGACTGCACAGGTCTCCCGGGCTGTGCCGCCGACTTCAACTCCTAGCTCAGGCCCTACCCACCCAGCACCGCGGGACAAGGGTGGACCAGAGACGCCTACCTTCTGCAGTTCACGTCAGAGGACTCGTGCTTGGACAAAGACCACACATCCTCCATTAAGAGCTCCCCCTTCTTGTGGGCCTTGCGGGCCAGAGGAGAAAGCCATGAAAATGTCGTGCAGGAGAAGAGCCCAGCATTGTCCACTGGGTGCTGGTGTCTAAGGACAGAAAATCAAAATCACAAAACTATCAACACACACCAAGGGGCCAACCCATATTTAAAAGATTCTGTATAGGCTGGGTGCAATGGCTCAGGCCTATAATCTCAGTGCTTTGGGAAGCCAAGGTGGGAAAACTGCTTGAGGCCAAGTGTTCAAGACCAGCCTGAGCAAGAGAGAGACCCCACCTCTCTTAACAATAGGAAAATGAGGCTTGGCGCCTGTGGCTCAGCGGGCTAAGGCGCCAGCCACGTACACCTGAGCTGGCGGGTTCGAATCCAGCCTGGGCCCGCCAAACAACAATGACGGCTGCAACCAAAAAATGGCCAGGCGTTGTGGCGGGCGCCTGTAGTCCCAGCT
>CAUYON010189669.1:0-48020 GCA_963573935.1 Arctocebus calabarensis
CATATACATTCAGAAATGTTTTGATCGTACTGTTACAGTTAGCCTTCATGGCATTTTCTTGATCACTATATAAAGACATTGATACTCTACATTTAATAAGTTTCCCCAGTACCCTGCTAAGATGCACCGTAGGTGTGATGCCCTTTCTTAAGGTCCCTTCTCAAATAACAGGTCTGTTGTAGGTTGAGAAAGCTCACAATGGAATCTCCCTGCTGGACCCTTCCTGTTGGGAATTCCTGATGAAAAGATTTACCCTAGTTCCACATCCCCTCACATGTTCCTTCTCTTTGGAAATCTTGTTCTCACTTCTGGGGAAAGGCGTGTCCCAGACTCTGTCCAGTGGTGGCTGCAGGGCCTTCCTGGCCCCCATGCTCTGATGACTGGCACCTGGAAGCCACCTGGGGATGCGATTGCCCTGAGTGCCTTTCCCGTGGGACTGGCATGTCTCCTCCGGGCTCCATTCCTGAGACACCAACTTCTCTCACTCTTTGGAAAAAGGGCTGTGGCTTCCTCCTTACCATCTGGATTTATTAAAAAAGGCTGAGTGTCAAATGAGAAATTTGGAATGTCTGGGAAGTGACCAGAGAGGAGAAGGAAAGTCTCTTTGCACTTTTAAAAAGTGGACTTAGCCATCTGGCCTGGCAAAGACACTCACTTTACATTTCCACTGGTACATGACTGAAGCCATTCACCATTACGTTCTTTTGAATAAAGTGGTAGTGGGCTTTGAGGGAACGTTAGTTACAGTTACAGGGTAATAATGTTTAGGGCGTTAGGGCTGTGAGCTTTCCAAAGGTAGTTCAGACCCAGAGGCTAAAAATGCTTCACGTGTGCGGCTTGCCGCTGTGTGCACGTGTGACACATACATGTGACCTCTTTCAGACTTTGACTGTTGCTCACCTAATGAAGAATTTTCTCCCTCTCTCATGGATGGATCCTTTCACATTCCGAATTGTTTAAGAGTTTCCTGGCTTCAGTCCTCTCCCCCCTCCCTTTTTCCTTTTTTCTTTTACTATCCTGGGTAGAAGAAGCATGAGGGAAATGTAGTTAAAATTCAAAATGCTTCCCCTTTATCATTACCATGAATCAACACAATAAATGAGCCCCTTCAGAGCACAGTAATAAGAATTTGATAAATCATCAGCCAAAAATTAACTAGATGTCAAAACAATCTTTGGGAAGTGTGATGGATTAGAGGTGATAGCAGCAATTAATCTCCCAGCATGAGTTCACCAGAGAGACAATGTAGGGAGATGGATTGGGGGGTGGGGTTCAGGCCTTGCAAGGTCAGGACACTGCAGAAGGCAGGGGGTGGGGGGTGGGGGCTGGAGGGAGGAGGGAGAGAGAGGGAGAGGGAGAGGGAGAGGGGAGGAGGGAGAGAGGATGAGAATTGTCTGAGTCTGCACTCCCCAGGCACCCGGCAGCTGAGCTAGAGGTCAGTTCCATGCCTTTGAAAAGCTGGCTGTCTCCAGCTGCTCTCTCTGATGAGGCAAGCACTTTTCCTCTTGCGTTAATAAATGCCACAAGTCAGCTCACGGGGCTCAACACATGGCCTCCAAGAGTGGAAGACCTTACAGGGCTTAATTTAGAGAGCTGGGAGCTCCTTGTAAACAACAACTAGAAGCAAAGACGTTGGGTGGCAGGAGTGGGGGAGGGAACCGGAGTCTGGAAAGCGGCAGGCCTTGAAGGTCCTCAGTTCCCTGGCAGAGCCCTGGGAATCCTGACAGGTCTGAGGGGAGCCTCTGGAGCACGAAGGGCCATAAATCTCTCTCTTGGGGACAGGGCTGCCTCTTTTAATTGTTTCCTTTTGTGTTTTCTTTTGAAACAATTGTTTTCAATTTTTTGAACAGGGGAGTTCATAATATTGAAAGAAAGGGCAGTTTGGGAAGGGGACTTGGGAGAGCCGCCCCTCCCCAAACGACATATAGAGCCCTCCACAGGTCAGGCACCAGCTCCACATTCTGAGATCACCAGCTGGAAAGTGCTGAGCTGAGGGGAGGCAGGGTCTGGGGTGGGGAGCCAGGTAGGAAGGAGGGAAGAGAGGGACCCCAACCTTCAGTTCTCAGCCAGTCTGAGGATGGGGCCTTAAACTGCCACAGGAAACACTTGACATTAAGAAGAGCTCCCCAGGGTTCCCCATCATGCCTCATGTGGGACGGACCCACTGGGGTCGGCCCGTGGGAGCTGGCATTCTGGGTTCTTCCTTTACTCTCCTAGAAAAGCAGAGCGCTTTATTGCTAAAGGTTCCTGTCAGACTTACCTGCTGCTCCTGCACCCATTTGTAAGTGTTTGCCTGCCAGCTTTACAATCCTCAGAGAACAACTCCAACACCTGACAACTACGTGATGCTTTTTCGTTCACAAAGCTCTGTAAGAATTCTAGGTCTTCCCCAAGGGAGTCTGGATTATTATTATTTTTTTAATGACATGCTTTCCTAGTATACACAAGAATTCTAGAACCCTCAATTCTCAGATAAGGAAAAGTAGGCCAGAAAGGCTGAATGATTTGTGGGATTTCTCTAAACTAATGATAAGGAAGGAAAAGAACACCTGTGGAGTCCCCTGGTAGGCTGCTAAGCCTCATTTTTAAATTCTATGGCTCTGATACTGGTGGTATGGTGGGGAAATTGGATCACTTGGTCTAGTTTCTAACCCAACTCAAATGCATAGTAATAGCCTAGAGGTGAAAATCTTTTTTTGAGCAAAGATAGCATTCTCTAGCCCCCAGGAAAGAAGCACAGTGACCTGGTCTACTTGCAATAAAACCAATCTTTGGAGGATGGACATGGTCTCTTTGCTGCTCGCTGAATATGGACCTTCCTAGCTGGTTCCTTAATCCCTCTGTATGTAAGTTTCATCATCTGTAAAAGGGAATGACAGTAATTCCACTTCATAAGTTGTAAAGGTCATGTGAGTTTTGTGAAGAAAAACTGCCGCTTGGTCCACCAAAATGTTGGTAATGTTTTCCGGGAGTTGATAACCTTGTCCTTCCACCAAGACCAGGGTTCTTCCTACTGGCTTCTTGGGTTTAAACATTTTGGGGGCAAATACGTAAGCGCACACTCCAGCTCTTGCTGTGTGCCTGAGAGCTGATGGGAGAACATCGTCATGAGGCAGTGAGGCCACCTGCTTGCCGCGCTCTGGCCAGGGCTACGGTGGAAGGCTCTGGAGGAAGAAAATCTCACCTGCTTCCTTCTCTCTGCAGCTTCTCTCTCTCACTAATACTGTGTGTCCAGCACTCAAACACCATTCTGCCTTTGCGCTGTCCTTGGCCTGTTCTCATGGACCGTCTCATCAATTTTCTTTCTGTTTCACGAGAGCTTTGACACTACATGACAGTCATTCTTCTCTTTTTCTTTCCAATAAGCTAGACCTAGTAGTGGCGGTGGGGTTTCTGGATTCTTTAGATGAATTGGAAACTTCTGCTCAACTTACTCATTACTTATTTTTCCTGGTATCAGGTTGATCTGATACCCTTGGGGGTGGTTGTTAGGCTTAGAAAACCCGGCCTTTTACAGACGTCCTGCTGTTCTCTCTCCAGCTTCTGCACAGGGGCGAGGTCCTGTGGTTTGCTCTCTTCTCAGCGAGGAGCTTGTGTGATGACCAGCAGATTCTGGAAAGATGAGGCTTGTTTTCAGGGCTGACAGGTCCTGATAATTCATGACTGTTCTGTCTTCACTTCTCTCAGTACAGCATCTGGGATTTCAGCTGGAATTCTGTGCCTGTTGGTGAGCCCACTCATACAGACTGATGGACAGGCACACATATGGACAGTTGTCACCCATGGTGATGCATGTGTCATGTGCACGAAAGCGTCTATGCTCATGGATGTCAGGACACGCCTACTGATCTGTAACACGAGAGACACACAGGCCAAGACACACCTGCATCCACAGGCAGTCACAGATGGACAGGGGTGCCAGGGACCAACACGGACTGGAGACAGAAGAGCCTTCTGCAGCATTCCGCACCTGGCTAGGTCTTGAGAATGATTTTCCACCCCCAGGACATCATGAGGGCAAGAGCTGCTTGAGGTCGGGCTCTGGGTATCACCCGGATTCTTTGCCAAAATTCCTAGCTGGCATTGACATTGTCCCCGTGCATGTTCACAACTACCTCCTCTGAGCAGTCAGGACCTGATCCTCGGTAGGCTGGTGTAGACCTCAGGGTCAGGAGGTGAGGTCTTGTGAGTCCGATGCCCTCCCGCAACCAAAGATGTTTTGAAATCCTCACCTCCAGTTACTCAAATGTGACATTATTTGGAAATAAGGTCATTGCAGATGGAGTCACAGATGTACCAGATATATTGTGGGTTCAGTTTCAGATCACTACGATGAGAAAATATTGCAATAATACACACTGCACTAATTGATTCAGGGTGGTGGTTGCTGAAAGTTGGGGTGGCTGTGGTCATTTCTTCAAATTCTTAAATTTTTATTTATTTTTTTGAGGCAGAGTCTCAAGCTGTTGCTCTGGGTAGAATGCCGTGAATGCTGTGGCGCCCTAACTTACAGCAGCTTCCAACTCTTGGGCTTAAGCAATGCTCTTGCCTCATTTTTTTCTATTTTTATTAGAGATGGGGTCTTGTTTTTTGCTCAGGCTGGTCAACCTGTGAGCTCAAGCTATCCATACTCCACAGCCTTCCAAAGTGCTAGGATTAGCCACCATGCCCGGCTCAAATTCTTAAATTTTCTAAAGGAAGACAACAATCAAGTTTGCCTTATCGATTGACTCTTCCTTTCACGAGAGATTTCTTCATAGTGTGACATGCTGTTGGATAGTATTTTACCTGGATAGAACTACTTTCTAAATGGTGCCAATCACCTTCAAATGGAGTGGATTCCATCTCATTTCTTTGCTCATCTGTAAGATGGAACTCCTCATCCACTCAAGATTTATCATGAGATTGCAACAATTTAGTCACATCTGCAAGCTCTGCTTACAATTCTAATTCTCTTGCTATTGCTATTAATATTTCTACCACATCTGCAGTTACTTCCTCCACTGAAGTCTTGAATCCTTCAAAGTTATCCAAGAGGGTTAGAATCAACTTTTTTCAAAACTCTGATAATATTGATACTTTCACTTTCTCTCATGAATCATGAGTGTTCTTTCTGGCAGCTAGAGTGGTGAATCCTTTCTAGAAGGTTTTCAGGTGCCAATGCCTAGGTCCCTCAGAGGAATCACTCTCTATGGCTGCTATAGCCTTGCAAAATAATTTCTTAAATAAAAAGACTTGAGAGTTGAGATTACTCCTTGTTCCATGGGCTGCAGTAACAACATACATGTCCATTAGAGTTCTTGGGTAACTAGGTACATTGCCAATGAGAAGTAATATTTTTAAAGAAATCTTTTTTTTTTTTTTTAATAGCAGGTCTCTACAGTGGGTTTAAAATATTCAGCAAACCATGCTATAAAGAGATGTTCTGTCATCCAGGCTTTGCTGTTCCATTTATACAGCACCAGTAGAATAGGTTTGGTATAATTCTTAAGGGCCCTAAGGATTTTGGATTGGTAGAGGAGCGTTGGGTTTAACTTAATGTCACCAGCTACATTATTCCCTAATAGAAGAGTAGCCTGTCTTCTGAAGAGTTTAAGCCAAACACTGACTTCTCCTCCCTAGGCATGAAAGTCTTAGGTGGCATCCTCTTCTAATAGAAGACTGTTTCATCTACATTGAAAGTTTGTTTTTTAGCGTGGCTGCCCATCCATTATCTCAGCTAGATTTTTCTGGATAACTTGCTATAGCTTCTCCATCAACACTTGCTGCTTCCTTTTGCCCGTTTGTTTAACTTACAGGGACCGCATCTTCCCTTAAACCTCACGACCCAACCCCTGCTAGCTTCTAACTTTTCCTCTGAAGCTTTCTCACCTCTCTCAGTCTAGGTTTTACTCTAGGTCAGGCTTTGGCTCAGGGGTTGTGAAGGCTGATTTGATTGTCTATCCAGAACATTCAAACGTTCTGCATATTGGCAATGTCTGTCTGTTGCCCTTTATCATTTGTGTGTTGACTGGAGTAGCACTCTAAATTTTCCTCAAAAACTTTTCATGCACATTCACCACTTGGCCAACTGGTTGACTTTGGCTTTCAATACACCTTCCTCATTAAGCATAATCATTTCAAGGTTTTGATTAAAAATGAGAGACATGTTAATCTTCCTCTCACTTGAACACTTTGGAGCCATTGTAGGGTTATTAATTGTCCTAATTCTAATATTATTATGTCTCAGGGAATAGAATGGCCCAAGGCAAGGGAGCGGGATACGGGGGAGGAGAGGAGGGGAGGGGGCTGGCAGAGTAACGAGAGCATAGACAACGCCGATTAGCTTAGCAGTCTTATATGGTCACAGGTCTTGGTGCTCCCAGAATGACCACGGTGAAATCATCGACGAGCACTGATCACAGACCACTGTCACAGGTGTGATAATGATAAAATAAAAGGTTTGAAGTATTGAGAGAATTACTGAAATGCGACCTGGAGACATGAACTGGGCACCTGCTATTGGGAATATGGTGTCAATTGATGAGCTCAACACAGGGTTGCCTCAATTTGTCCAAAATGCAATATATGCCCAGCACAATAAATGGAGTGCACAAAACCAGGACACCTGTAGAGTTACAGTGAGATGAGGCTACCTTGGAGCAGGTCGGCCCCAGCCCAGTCTGACTGGGCTTTTATAAGAAGAGAAGAGAGGCCAGGATGGCAGGAACAAGGCAGGACTGACACAGTTGCCAGAAGCTGGGAGGAGGCGAGGAAGGCCCCCACCCACCCACTTCAGGTGTCAGAGGGTCGTGGCCTTTCCTATAACTTGATTTTGGAACGTTAGCGTGTTCACATTTTATTATTGCGTGTTCACATTTTAAACCGCTCAGTTTGTGATACTTTGTGAAGGCGGTCCTAGGAAACAGGCAAAATTTGAAAGAAAAGAAAATACGTACTCAATGTTTTACTAGAATTTTATTCTTGGAAATTCAAATCAAAACCCTCTTGTTCTGAAGGAATAAGCATCCGACATGAATTACTGACCTTCTTCTGTCATGGCTGAGAAGACAACAGCCCCCTGCCCCTCCGGTCACGTCCCTCAGCTGAGGCCTCCCCGTGGCCTCTGAGCCCTGCCAGTCCTGCTCCTCCCTCTGAGCTCGGTCTGGTGGCACTTCTGTCCTTGCCCCTCCCCCACAGCCACGCTGGCCTCCTCCCTGTGCCTCTGACTCAGAGCAAGCTTCCTCTTCAGTGCCCACTCACAAGCTCCTCTCCTGACTGGAATGTTCTGCCCCCTCTCCCTGCACCCTGACTCAGTCCTTGAAGTCTCTGCTCAAAAGTCACCTTCTTAGTAAGGTTCACCACCCCTAAAAATCACCCCCTTCTCAACTCCCCTTACTTTGTTTAATGTTTTTCCCCCCGGCACTTATTGCCTTTGACATCCATTGTTAACTTACTTGTTTTGTATATTGTCTACCACCTGTGAGAAGGCTGGCTCCAGAAGAGCAAGGGTTATAGTCTATCTTATATTATTAGGATGTTTTGTTTGCTGCTATAAGCCCAGTGCCTAGAGTGGTGTCTGGAATACCCTAGGTGTTCAATCCCCTCTCTGGAATAAAACCTACCCTCCCATGCATCTGATTTTTATAAATGTTCCCCCTATGGGAAGCGTGAGATTCCCTGGGGGTTTCCTATGGTCAGCTTGACACAGGTTCAGAAAGCTAAGAAACATTGGGCTAGGCAAATTGTGGCTTTGAACGAGAGGCTGCGCAGGCTGGTGGATGGAGCCCTGAGCTGGGGCCCTGGGGCTCTGGTATAAAGACCAATGAAGCCACCTGTGCCTACTACTCTTTCCTGGGGACAATGGGAGGATGAAAGAGATGATGCTGTTAAAAGTGCTCCGAGGTTCTTAAGCAAAAGACATGCTACGGAGATGGAGTGTTATTACATAAACTAAACCCAGAAGTGTATCAGGAAATAGCTGAACTGACTCATAGCCAGTCTCAGAGCAATTTTTTTTTCCTCTGAGAAATTTAATAGAACAGCCTACAAAACTATGATGTAATTTTCTTTCACGTTTTCTTCCTTATCAATTGTTCCTACCTCCTAAATTTCAGCATGGGTGCTATCGTTTTTTCCCCCCTAGGTGGTAAACAGATTCTAGATAAAATTACAGGACTGAACTGAGGGTGGGTTGGCAGTGAAAGCCACTGGGTCATGAAAATGCTTTTAGAATTTCTCTCTTCCTCACAATGGTTTCCCCACAGGGAATAAAATGTTCAAATGAACAAACCACTGCATATTTAATTATGTCAAACCTTCACACATTTTGTTTCATATTTTAAAGTGTTCTGTGCTGTGCAGGGAGAGAAAGGAGAATTAAACTAAATGACACTGCTTCTTCTTAAGGGCAGTCCATGTAGCTGGAACAGCAATTGCTGATGTCAGGACTACTGAGCACAGACTCTAAACAGTCTCCTTTCTCCAGCCTGGCTAGTCCTCTGGGCCATGTGGCGCCCTCTGGTGTCAAGAAGCAGTATGCTGAAATTTCAAGTCAACTGCCTAGCCCACTTAGATCACACAAGGACAATTTACCCATTTTCTGGCTGATTTTAGGCCAATATTAAATTGTGATGGGGATCCCATCACAATTCTGAATCCTGTTAGGCTGCAGTTGAATGGCTGTCACTGGCTGCCCCACTTGTTTAGAAAAAGCTGATCACAAATAAGGGTTGACCTGCAAAAGCTGATCTTCTGTTCCCATCTTTAGAGAATGAATGCCTCCCAGATGCCTGGCCTTGGGATGGGTAAGGAATAGGATGAAATCAGGACAGATGCTCTACAATTTACAAAGAAGTTACTGAGAGTGTAGCCAGTACTACAGCACTGAGTAAGCATAGCTTTGGAGAGTTCTCTGTTCAATCCTGACTGAGTCCTATCAATAAATTCCCAGTCTTATATGTTTACATATTAGGGATTTTGTCAAAATTAACCACATTTATTAAAATTTCTTTGTAACAGTTACTATCTTTAAAAAATTATTTTTATCTTGGGAGGGAGACTGGTGTAGGAGTAGTTTAGATAATTTAGAAGCTAAAGCTGGGTTAAAAATCTGCGTTTTTCCCTTTATTTATTGTGTAATATTGGGCAAGTCATGTTAGCTTCAGTTTTCATATCCATGGGAAAGTAACGCTTATGACATAGTGTAATGTTGAAGATTAAATAAGAAAATGTAAACATGCTCATTATAGGGCCTGGTATACTGGATGGACTAAATAAATATATATTTTTAAATTTCTTCTGTATGTTTGATTCTAATTCCAAATTCAAGCCAAACTTTATTTCTAAGTTCAAATAAAAGATTTCCTAGACCTCTGTATTTTTAAAAATATAACATGAATCTTGGCTTGTTGAGTAGAAAGAGAAAGAAAAAGAGAAGAGAATTAGCTACGTGGACGCTTAATTTATTATTGTTTTGATGGTTGCTGCTGCTGAACATTTAGTTGGTAGGTCTCTCCAAAATGTTTTGTCCTTCCTTAAGGAAGATGTAACTTGGGCTTAGGTAAGACAAGATCCATCTACCCAAAAAAAGATAAGAAAAAGTCATTCATCTGGATGGTATGGATGGTAAGCATCATGGGATTCAACATTTATCAATGTTGTATGAAACTATACTTGACTAACATTTAAACACGGAAAATAAATGTGTATTGTTTCCTCAATTCTACCAATATGTCAAAATATCCAATGTTTGTGCTTTTATTTCCTCTGTTTTTGAAAATTTAGAGCCACTTCTAAGAAAATTAGTCTGGGTTAGAAATGACCATTTTCCCCCTTCTTATCTGAGAGTCAATTATTTGGAAGACACAGAATTGCTCCTGCCATGCATGTAAAGCCGTTCCCCCACCTACTATTGCCTCTGAAGATGTCTCTTGAAGAACAAGACACATCCTTTTCAGAAGCTTCTTGATCCTGAATAGTGTTTACATTTCTTTTTAGATGTCTGCTAGGATGCTGAGGAGTTCTTCCAAAGGAAGTTGTGGACTGTTCAGTCTGTGGAATCTTCACCAGCCTGCGTGGTGATTTGAGATATTTGCGGTTGCCTAAGACCAGAATTGTAAGCTGAATTATTTCTATGGTTTCTTGCCAACCCCAGAGAGTTCTCTGAATATTTCAACATTTTTACCAGAGAACTGGAAATAAAATAAAGCTGAGTAGGTGGAAACCTTAGTAGGTAGAAACCTCAAAACCACTTGCCTCTGGGTCCATATTCACACTTATTTCAACATCTCTCAACCCTCCCAAACCTATTGGATAAAGGAAGCAGACAAGCTGAAAAAGGGAATTTGATGCCACATTGGTGCTAACCAGTGGCATGCAGTTGGCAAAAAACTTATAAAAAAATTGTATGTTCAAAGAACTTATTACTTGTGGGTAGATCAAGGATATTATATTTTTGCAATTACACCACAGGAAATTTCAGTGTAGCCAATAAACGTAGAAAACAGAGTCTTCTGTTTTTCTGTATATGACATGTCTCCCAGAGTTGGTCGGTCAGAGGACACTGTGTCTCCATTCTTGTTGGGGAGCCATATGTTTGGAAAACATCATGCATTTGGGCTTACCTGCATTTGAATTTCTGCTTCACAGCCTAATTTATTTATCCAATATTTTCAAAATCTGGCTGTAAGATACTCCATGTCATAGGGATGTGTGTGGTTAGGTGGAGAAATGCAAGTATAATAAAGTGTGTAAAGAGCCACGTGCAGCCATGTCATCTGATGGGAAGCTCAGAAAACAAGCAGAGGCACAATCAGAACCATTGAGCCCAAAAACAAGCAGAGGCGTGATCAGAACCATTGCGTTCAATGGTGGGTGGTAGTCAGAGAAGGCCTGTTGGAGGGCAATGTTGGAACCGCATCCTTGCAAGGCCAAGAGGAGTCAGCAAGGTGGCATGGAAAGGAAAGGAGGCCTGGATCAAACATTCTCACCAGTACGGGAAGGCCCTGAAGACAGGGAGGGCTGATGTGGTCACAGGGTGCAAGGGCCTGCACGGTGGGGAGGGTGGACAGAGGAGTGGTGCGGGGAAACTGAGCAGAGGAGTGGTGCGGGGAAACTGAGCAGAGGCTGGGTGTGGTGTCCTCATTCAGTGTTCGAAGGAGTCTCTATTCTCTTCTGCAGGTGATGGAGATATTTGACTCCTTTAAAGAAGTGAATTGATGGCCTCTGATTTGCAGAAGGATGGTTTTGGTGGTGGTGAGAAAGACTGCCTGGAATGGCAGTGAGGAGGCAGAATCTCAGACTGGTGAGGCAATGTTGGACGGTGTTTGCAGAATGTCTAGGGGTTGATGCTCTTTCCCAGGTGAGAGTGGAATGAAACAGACAGGAACTTCCTCGGTGCTGAAGGTGTGGTGGGGAAAGAAGTACAGACAGAAAAGGCAGACAGAATGGGCTGGGGCCAGGAGGGAGCTTCTGGGAGGGGTGGTGTTCAAGAGGGCAAGAAAAGAGGTTTGGGAAGGGTGGGGTGAGTGGTGGTGTCAAGTAATTTAAGAGGATCCAATAGTTAATCCGTACCAGGTCATCTGCTGAGTATGGGGACATTAATCATAATTACGGATAAGAATATGCCTCAGTGGCTCACACCTGTAATCCCAGCACTCTAGGAGCCTGAGGTGGGAGGATAGCTTGAGCTCAGAAGTTTGAGACCAGCCCGAGCAAGGGTGAGACCTGTCTACTAAAAAATAGAAAAATTAGCTGGGTGTGGTGGCAGCTACCCAAGAGGCTAATGTAGGAGGATTGTTTGGGCCTTGGAGTTTGGGGTTGCAATGAATGATGATGACCTTACTGTTCTTTAGCTGGGACAGCAGAGCAAGACCCCGTCTCAAAACAAAAAAGCAAAACAAAAATACTCTGGAGAGAGAGGTGTTACTGGGATTGAGAGCAAAGGCAGCTCCTGGGGAGTAGTCTACAGCAATGTCTACAATTCCCATTCTGCCTTCACCCACTTTCTATGGGTTTGGGGTTCGTGAACAGGAGCTCTTGAAAATGGTTGTTTTTCATCTCTACTGTTGCAGAAATTTCACTTTCACTTGATGAAGACACGTAAGTTAAAGGAATTGGATTCAGCCTTCCTGTTATAGCTGATTAGGAAGCATCCAGTTGCCAAAAGGAAAAACATCAAGTTATTTTGCATTTGGAAAATGAAAAGTAGACAAAGTGGGTTACATTTATTTACTCAATTCCAAAAGAAAAAAAGAAAAGACACACTGCGATGGCAACTTCTCTAAGCAACACCATAAGTGCTATTATCCTCTGTGATTATTTTGACTTGATTTGAAATGTTTATTCAAATACTTGCGTGAATGACTAATCAAAAGGATTGTTGAAACTGCCTTACATATGTGAAACACCTTCACAATAATAACAAGGTTTGCAAGGAACGCATATTATGTTTTTAATTGCTTTTGTCAGTCAAAAATATCAACTTAGCCCACACTTGAAGCTGAAAGCTGCACTGTGCTGGAGACAGCGCCACAAAGCAAGCTTGGGAGGCCCTCGACTCCCTCCGGGGCTCGGGGCAGGCCTGTTCTGCTTAATTGGGTTCTCAGGTGAGCTCCTGCTGAATCTTTCATGAACTGTAATAATTTTTGTTTCAACTCTTTTAAGAGTCTTGGTTAAACTTTCCAGAAAGATGGTCACCCTGGCCCAGACTCTAGCACCTTCCCGCCCCTCTCTCTGATTCTAGTTCACATGATCAACACAATCCAGAAATAGGAGAAACATGTATCAGTGCAGGAAACAGAAGTCACCTGTGTGGGAAACAATAAGGAAATTAATTTCTGCTGGATACAGCCCAGGAGGGCCAGAGTTGAAAGAGAAAAACACTCACTTCGGAGCTAGGTGATTGGATTCCATTCTAGCTTTGCCAATAACTAAGTCCCTGGACCCACAATTCACCCCCTGGGTGGCTCGGTGTTCTCTCAAATAAAACGAAACTGCTGGATCAAACTCTCCCACGTGTCTCCTTTGCCTGTAGGTGTCTGTGGTGCCACGTTGGGTAAGGCACGGGTGGCAAAGTGATTAGCAGCATTAGCCTGCAGGGGGCCTCATGGCACCTAACCCCACCTTTCACAGACTATCTGTGCCATGCCGGACAGGTCACACGAACTCTCCAACCATCCATGTATTCATCTGTTTTTCCAGATAAATAAAAAAAAGGTGAATATTAATTCCTACTTTCTCAGATTGTTGTGTATATAAAGTCCATGGTGGAGTGTCTGGCATATGTTAAACACGGAACAAAAGCCACTGTTATGATCGTCATCATTATTCATGGTACTGAAGGAACATGCTAGCCAATTTGTAATTATTCTTGCACAGGTGTGTGCAGGCAGGCACTACAGGTTCTATTTAGAATGAGGAGGAAGATACATCCCTCCCCATAGCCATGTGGAGGTGTGTGGATATTGTTAGTCATGCAGTCCAAACACATAAAAGAAGATGTGGGAATGATGGGAGTGTAGAGAAGGTGAACTTGGCATCGACTTCCATAGCATTTGAGTTTTAAGTGTTGTTTTGAAGGCATGAGTAAAGTCAGGATGGGTGAGGCAGGAGTCCTATCAGCTTATATAAAAAAACCCAAAAGATAATAGTTGTCTAGCTAGTTAATCTAACTGACATTCTCTGTCTGGCCAGAATCAGTTTCCACCCAGCATGGTGCACTCTCACGGGGGGTGGGGGGGCTCAGTTGGTTTCCACCCAGCATGGTGCACTCTCACAGGACAGGGCTGTGGATCAGTTGGTTTCCACCCAGCATGGTGCACTCTCACAGGACAGGGCTCTTGGCCAGACCCCCTTTGAGGCTGAGGAGCTCTCTGGTTCCCCTTTGGCTAGAGCATTGTTAAAGGTTGAATTGTTTACCCCAAAAGAAATATATTGAAGTCCTACCCATTCCCTACCCTGTACCTCAGAATTTGGGAATAATACTTTTGCGGAGGTAGTTAAGTTGAAATGAGGCTGTTGAGGTGGACCCTGTCCAATTCAACTGTGTTTTTACAACGTGGGAACCTTTGGACGTAGATACAGATGTGCATAGAGGGGAGACGACAGGAAGAGACACAGGGAGAGGAATGCCATGGGGCACAGAGGCTGGAATCATGTTTCCACAAACGGAAAGACATCTGGGGCTGCCAGCAGCGGGAAGAAAGGATCCTCCCTGAACCGACTTCAGGGAGCACTGTCCTGCCAACTGCTGAGTTTGGTCTCACTGTCCCTATTCTGTGAGATGATGCTTTTCCACTGTTCTCAGCTGCCCGGTGTGTGGCGCCGTGTCACAGTGACCCTAGGACACTTCCTGGCCTTGTTTGTTTGTGGCCGTGGTGGCTGTTCACCTCATCCGAATTATGACAATTCCTGGAGAGGGAAGGCTGATGTCAGCTTTTCTAAAAACCTTCTGTGAGTATTGCAGGATCTTAAATTTCATAGATCAATCAACATAGATCTGATTAAGATGGGGCTTCCACAAAACCACCGATGAGGTTTTATTTCTTGGTATTTCACACCATAATTCATTTATATGTTCAATTACTCAACTTGCAGACTGTTGTTTACTCAAGGGAAGGGACCATGTCTTGAGTCTGGAGTTGGCGGGCAGAGCTATGTCATCGTGTGGCTTTGGAGTCACCCCACCTGGGTATGGATCCTAGCTCTGCCACTTACCAGCTGTGTGACCTCGAGCAAGTGTCTTATGCTGTTTCCTCATCTCCTAAGTGGAGATAATCATAGCAGTACTGACCTCTTAATCTAAGGGATGTAGAGATTGTGAGGACTCCCAAAGATTCACAGACTCTAGGAAGCAAAGGCTCTTGTCCCCATAAACATTCCCTGAAAAATCACAGACACAAGACAGATTAATTATTAGGAGGAAAAGAACACAAACTCATGTTAACATGTATACAGGGGAGACTTCAGAATGAAAACTTGAAGGTATCGGGGAAAGTGCCTATTTCTATATTTAGGTTCAACAAGGTATGTGAAGAAATATGATTGGACAAAAAGGGTATGATGTGATGCTAACAGACGGAGGGGGGAAACCCAGCCAGGCCTGTCTTTCTAGATTCTTCTTGGCCTCTCTGAGCAGTGTTCCTTCTTTCTGAGTGTGGGCCAGGACTCTATCTGGAATGGGAGTCTCCTGTCCTGTACCCAAACAACCTTGTCAGATAATTTGTTTATGGCCAGTGTTTACATGGGATAATTTTAGGTTTTATGACCAGTATTTGGGTCTGATTTTCATGGCGAAGTGAGATTCTAGTTCCTATCGCTAGCCTGGGGAGAAGATGGGAGTGGGAGGCAGGAGGATGAAGGAAAGCCGGAGAGAGACTTTGGCCTCTGAACCCTTCATCTTGGGGTGCTATTTTCTGAGATCCATCAGCATCAAGTGAATTATTTTATATACGGAGCTTAGAACAGGGTTGGGGATGGAGCCCACACTCAGTCAATATTACCTATCACATTAATCTCTGTGTCCCCACAATCTAGCATGGGCCATGACATTAATTGTGAACTCAATGGATATTTCTTAAAAGGCAACCAGGAATTGTCATTTTGAAAGGCACTGTTAGGGTTTGATGGAGCAACGTGAGGGAGGACGGATCCGAGAAGCACTGGGGATGGTAAAAGGACCAATCTCGGTCTGCAGGTTTCATTGCTGGGAAACGGAAACGTGCGCCCTCGTGGGCACAGGATCCTCCTGTTTTCTTTGAAGAGAAAACTGAGAGCAGATGATCCAGACTGCGACTATGTGAGTTCTCGCCTGTCTCCGGCTCCTTTCTTGGGGTGCAATGAGTCAGTGAAGAGACCCTGAGAGGAAGCCTGTTGCACACCTGCTGGGTTGATAAAAGCACAGTGTAGTCACCAGGCCTGATGATTCATTGCCTCCAAATTGTTGGAAAGAAGTCTTCAATCCAATCCAGCCGGAAACAGAGAGGGAAACAATTAACAAGCACAGCCTTGAGGCAAGGAAAAGAAACAAGACCCGCTGCCTGTCCAGGGGGTGGAGGGTGGCTTTTTTTTTTTTTTTTCCTTCTTATGGAGGACAGGGAGCAAAAGAAAATTGAAAGGCATGCTTCTTCTTTGCTAGGTGCCACCTGGGTACTTTTCCCTTCTCACTTTCCAAACCATTTCATTGGTATTTGTTCGCTGCTTCAGAACCCAGGCAACGTTTATTTAAACTTTTGAAGCTATGTTAACACTGCCAGGCCACAATGCCTCTGGCTAATATCACAAGAAATTCAGATGGGCCAGCAGCTGAAATGCTTGCATAGATAGTCCCCTCATAAGGCTGGATGACCTGTCTCCTAAAACCAATGGAGGTTCCTCTTCCCAGGGAATTGTCCCCTCCCTGTGCTATGTGGACACCAGCCTCCTGCAGCAACCCTGAGGCTAAAGTCTGGTAGCTCAGCCCCGTAGGGACTTATGGTGGATTGGCAGCTCTTATTTTCAAAAGGAATGAGGGAGAAACTAAGGTAGTCCTCTGTAAAGGCACTCTGGATGCAGTGTGTATTTTTAGAAATGAACATCACAAAAATAGATCAGCCGTATGTCTGAGCTCAGCCTTGTTATTTAACGATCACCAGGTACTTAATTTGTCAGGAGCACAGTCCCGTATCAGCATGGCCAGGTCAGCCCCTCAGTGCTACACCCTGCTCTCTCTTGGTTGGGGTAGCAAACATTCTCCTGCCCTAAGAGGACAAGCCTATGGCGTCGTGGTGTGCCAGTATTCCGGGTCTTGGCAGCAGATGCCTTCCAGAGGGCAAGTCCCTGGGGACCTGGCAAGGAAGAGCCAGGTTCAGGCCAACCTGCTAATGTGCCAGCTCCTTAGCAAAAGCTCCTTTTATTGGTCCTCATTTTTTCCCTCTGAGAAACTTGCCATCCTAAGTCAAGTGTGCCTCTAACGCTTTTGAAAGATTATCACTTTCCTCTTGGTTGCCCTTAAAATTTTATTACTGCCTTCAGCTCCACCTCACTCTTCAAGACTTGATCCCATTCTTTTCATTTTGAAAACAGCCTGGGGCCAGGATGGAAAAAGAAACAACCTGCAAACCAATTTTTAAGCAGTTTTTAACTTACCAAAAATGTCAAGTTATTGCACCTTTTAAATCTCAATAGATCTATTTGTAGAAATTATACCCAAATCAGCAATTTCCTTGTTCTCATCTTCCCTCAATTGTTCCTCGGATGAATCCATTGCAGAAAGCCTCCTGTGTCCAGGTGGCTGTGGGAGGCCCTGTAATTGGGTGTAATCAGATCCCAGAGGAGCTTTTCCAATAAGACCGGGATTCTTTTGACAGAAACTTCTGAGAAGTAGAGTCGATATAATGAAGTCCAGAATTTTCCAGACTCTTCTTAATATATCCATCATGTCCGGCCCCATCACTGACATGTTGACTCTCTTGTTTCTGATTTAAGCTGTCAGACTCAGTAAAATTGCTCCTACAGCTTTAGCATATGTGGCGGAACATTGACAAGATGTTACTTACACCTAATTAAGACTGAGAGCACAATAAACAGTCCCAGCCTCCTAGCAACCTCCTTTCCTCTGGTTTCAAGTTTTTCTGATCTTGACCTCAGCACTTTGACATTCAAGAGAATTTGATACAAAGATTGTTAGGGACACAGCAGTTACCACATCTTGACTTTAATACCAAACTGGAAAACAGTGGAAGAAGGGGATTTGAAAGAAGATGTGGAAACATCACACGTAAAGGGTCAGGAGGAGCCGCCGACCTGATAAGACAGAATGGCTGGTTGCAACGGATCATCTGTGGTTCTCACCTGCCATTTCCACCCTGCCTCTGTGGATGGTGCCAAATCCAGCAAAGCAGGTAGTAGATGGAAAAATCCATGCAGGAAAGGTAAAGAAGAAATGAATAATGTGTTTAGCATAATGACCATACACAGAACATGCTAAGCTCAAAAACAAGGACCATACACAGAACATGCTAAGCTCAAAAACAAGCAATTGTTTAAACAGGTAAAGTCAATTAAATAAGACATGTAATGTACTCTGGGGCGAAAAATATCCCCAGTGCTCTAGTTGTTTAAAGAAGTTTTGATGGAACACTCCAGGGTGATACAGGTTGGAATCACTCCCTTCTGGCCTGGGCTGGGGACTTGGGCAGGTCCTACCTCCAGCTCTCTCTCTTCACCTTTGTCTCCTGCTGACGTGAGGCCCCTCTGGAGGCCCAGCCCTTCCTTCCCATGGCAGAGGGAGGTCAGGGAATATGGCAGAATGCAGGACACTTTGACACCTCTCACAGCCCCAGTAAGAATCCACAAATCCAGTTAAGGGTGAAATTTTGCCATTTCCTCTGTGGAACACAGGGGTTTTATGCGATGACAAGTGAATGGATTTCTTCTTTGCTGAAGTCTCCAATTCTCGTACAGTTGCCAGAGGCAGAAAAGAAAAAAATCAGCACTTTGGCAATAATCAACAGCCTTTTGCCTTAGAAAATGCTTCCAAGTTCCTGCCCCAACCCCTTTTGAAAAATATTTTTGCACGTATGAACGCGCACACGCATGTGTGTGTGTGTGTGTGTGTGTGTGTAGGACAGAGGGTGATTTTTAGTTTTCTTTTGCTTGGTACTAGATATGGAAAAGAATTGAGGTGAAATCACAAACTGTCCGGCTCCTTGGTGGAGGGATCAGTGAGGTTCCTCTTCTTCTCCTCGCAGCACCACGTCTCCTGAATTTCTTGGCAGGGCCTTTAGTTGCAAAGCACATTCATCTTCCAATATTTAAATGTCCCAGCCAAGAGTCAAGAAGAATTCAATTTCCTGGCCTCACTTTGTTGGACTCTGATCACTCCAGGTGTTGGGACCACTCAGGAAATAAGAGGCTGAACATGTGTGTGTATATTTTTAAAAGAGCACAGACCACTTGCTGGTGGGGACCCAGACACTTGGCCAGGCTGCTGGGCTGCAGCACAGAGTGGGGTCTGGAAAAGAAAAAAAGAAGAGGAAGAAAAAGGGAATAATTGTAATTACCTTATAATTAAGTTTATAATTATAGATAACAAAATGGGAAATTCCAGAGATTTATGTGATTTAAAGGAAGAGGCTTTCTTTGAACTCCATATAAAGCTGGGTGACGTCTCCCCTGTGGGAAGCACAGATGGATTATTTCAGAGTCAGGAAGTAGTGATGGAGGGAGAAGCTTTAATGAGAGAGATGGATGTTTTGTTGACTTCATCATGAAAAGGGACACATTTTTTAAAAAACAAATCATTTGATTAGAAGACAGGAGGCATATTTAGTAAGTTAAGTTTGCCTTAATAATGATCAACCTCAAAACAGTGCCTCCCGAGGACACTGACCTTCACCTACTGGAGAATATTATGTTCTAAGGCCTTTGCCTCTCTCAAGCTGGGATAAAAGAGTGTCAGATACCAGGCTGCAGCCGGAATTTAATCCTCTTTATTCCTGGCCCATCTCTCTCCCATTACTAGCACTTTTCAGAGTTCTAGTGTATGTTAATAAATGTTGTATAAAGCAGTGGGGAGAGGGGGAGAGGAGAGAGAATGAGAAAGAGACGTGCCTGAGATTTCTGGATGAAACAACTTGAGAAAATGTTGAGCTGTGCTGAGTTAAACAGGTCTGTATACAGTGAAGCTCTCTCTTATTAGCTGAAAACCTTTTTGGGTGCAGCATCTACACAACGACTGCTTCTTCCGTGGAACACCTTTGGAGTGTTATTTCCCACCATTCAGCTTCACCATTTCTTGACTAGTCAACAAGTTGTGTGTTACTCATCTTGGTAATAAGTTTGTGTTTGCCAACCACCAGGAAAAATGTTTTATTTTTGAATGAACACTAGTCTGGGGAGCCCTGGTCTGACGCTAGTTCCCCCATGTCTATTCACACCTCTCTAAATCAACCTGGATCTCTCTACTACACCTTCATTGTTTCATATGTGAAGTCATGATGTGCACTCAAGGATCCATAGGTCCCTGTGGCTTTTTGACTATTTCCGAGGTTGAAACTTAGATGTTTTCTGTTTGAGTCTGGAAGAAATGTGAAGGAAAGGAGCTATGCCCACTCTCCCACTCAGGAAGTTGACCTTAATCTCTCAAATTCTGATGGATTTTGTTTTCAAAGATTGTTCTAACCAGAAAACAGCTCAGAAAATGTTTCCCAGTGAAGTATGAGGATAATTCATCATTGATAGCTCAGAATCCCTAAATTTGAAATTTGGGGTGAAAGTTTAAAGATTACTTAGAGAAAAGGAAATACTCTCCTAAGTGTTTACGTGGCAGCCTCACTTCTCTGCTCCAGGTCATCCCATTGTCCATCTCTGTCACCGTTGGCACGTGGCTGGAATTCTTGACGGTAGCTGACAAATAGGAAATATAATCTAGGTCCATTTCCGTAGAATGTGTGGTTGCTTCCTGCAGGCAGAGTCAAGGGGGTATTTATGGACAACATAAAAGTCAAATGCTCTGTCTGTGGAAAACTCTCACTGACTTGTAGGTGCCTTTCCCAGAGACTGTGCTTCCGCAGGTACCTGACTGAGGTTTGGATCTTCTAGCTGATCATAGATTGTAATTTCTTCTTACAGGGGACGCCACGGAGCAGGTTTCAGGCAATTTCTTCTCCATGTCTGTTACAGATATTCTCTGAGAAGAGGGGTCCTTTTAAAGAGTTGATACCAAATATCTACTCTTTTAAAGGAAGACAGGCCTGAGGATATCTATATGCCTGTCATCCCAGCACTTTGGGAGGCCAAGAAGAGAGGGTCAGCTTGTAGCCAGGAGTTCAAGACTGGCCTATGCACCTGTTTCTAAACAAAACAAAACAAAACAACCCCCCCCCAAACCCCTAACTAACTAAATAAAATAAAACAGCTGGGTGTGGTGACCCACACCTATAGTCCCAGCTTAGCTGCACAGGATGCTGAAGCAGGAGGATCACTGGAGCCCAGGAGTTTGAGGCTGCAGGATCCTATGATTGTGCCAGAATGAGACCCTGTCTCAAAAAATCACTTGACCGGAAGAGATAAATAAATACATATATTGGATTAAATTAAATTAAAATGAAACCAATTGAAAGGCGGTCAGATGGGGACTACTGCGTGCAGCGCTGCCTGTTAGGGTGGTTTGTCTTTGGTGCTCTCTGGTGTCGTGTCCTCTCCTCTCTGTCTCCAGCTGGGCGGTGCCTGCACCTCAAGGAATCCGTGTGAGAGGCCACTGGCCTCCGTCATTAGTCAAGTTGCCTGAGCCAACCCCACTCCCCAGTCAGGCTGCAGCTCACCGGTTCTCGGGAAGGGCCTCATAAAGTGACAAGAGACAGGAGTTTATTTCCTGCCCCTGAGTTCCTGAGTGGAATTCGATGATGAAGTGGGAGAGAGCTGGGGCAGAAGGGTGGAGGGCTGGAAATGAGGCAAAGAGTACGGACTCGGGGGAGGCCGACCTGGGTTGGGCTTTTGAACTGTGAGAGTTTGAGGATATCTATAAACCACTCATCGTCACTCAGATGAACAAAGTGTTTAGCTGAAAGGAGCTTATTAGAAAAATTCCTCCTTGTAACCTGGGAAGAATCTTTTTCTCCCTTAGCCCCAGACTCAGCTTGTCACTGGCTTTTCCCTGAAGGGACCTTTGACTCCTGGGAGGGGTGGGAGTGTGGGAAAGTGGGAGGTGGGTAGCTACCAAGTTGCCTCCAAAGATCTGTCTGTTGCTTCCGTGAACAAGCTCCTTCCAGCACAACATTGGGAAAAAACACTATCAAAACAGCCATTCCTTCCCAACAGGGTTCCTTCAAGTCCCGGATGGAGAAGCTGAAGCCGGGTTGCACCCCAGCTGATGCCCCTGTCTGTAGTGAACACTTTCAACATCCTGCAAATGGTAACAGTTTTCTACAATTAGAGTTTTTCTGTTTTTTTTTCTCCTCTCCCCTTTCAGGGCCCCCAGTTCTGCCTTTCTTCCCACCAGCCCCCTTCATGGGTGCTTCATTCTGCCTGCTGTGGCCTTGCCGGTCAGGGCATCATCCAGGAGCTATCAGGAGAGCAGCGGCCTGGTTTGAAAAGAGGCAGCACAGGTGATTGCCGAGCAGGCTTCACAGTTCTGGGACAGAATGACATCCAGCGAGGCTGGGCAGGGTCTGCGGATGAGCCATACTAAGAATGGAAAGTTGTCAGCTTTAACTCAAGGGCTCTGGGTGGCCATATTGGCCGTGACTTCCCAGGTCTCGGTAATGTGGAAATGCTGTGGGGTTTCCCAGATCCCTTCCTGCTTTGAAGTGAGCGGTCTTTTTCTGGATTGCTGTTGCCTGGGAGACTTGGCCCAGTTTGGCCTCAGAAAGCTTCTTCATGGGCTTAAAGGCTTTCCAACTGCTGTCCTTCCAGTGAGGGCCGTTGCTAAAGAAGCTATTTCCCTCTAAGCAGCCACATTTCAGCACAAGCAGGAGGCTGTGTTCCTATGTTTAGGGCACCTTAGTGCCAAATATGTTTTTGAAAAATACCTTGAAATTCAGTGTCTCATTGTAATTTCTTATTTAGAAAAAAATAAAAGAGAACACAACCCTTACTCATTCTCTTGGTGAACACTTCACAACATGCTTCTCGACGCTGGTGGAAAGTGAACAATACAAACAACCCTCCAAGTCCCCTCGCTCTCCCGAGGAGAGTCTGACAATGATAGCACTCAGGCAAACAAACGAGAGAGTTTCTTTCATGGGGAGAAGCCCTTTTGGGTGCAGAACACAGTACCCCAGTCGCCAAGTCTACTTTTCTCCCAAATAATCATCCAAATGAGATTTTTGCATCATGCTGTAAACCAGCAAAGCCTGTTCACATTTGTCACACTTTCCTCACACCAGCCTCACTGGAGACGCACGTATTACTGTTATCACTTTACAGATGAAGCAATTAGAGGTTCAGAGAAATTGAGGAACAGGCACAAAGTCATGCGTCCAACAAACCCTCAAGCCAGGACCGGATGCCAGATCTCCTAACTCCAAATTTGGTGATCTTTCCATCCTTCCCACTTTTCCACATCTCCAAGATTATGGGGTCCATGAGATCTACTTTGACAACAGGCAGGGACTGGTGGTCGGGCAGAAAGAGGAAGGCAGGCGCGTGGGGAGGGCTGCGGAGCCCTTCAGCCAAGAATGAGCTTTTCACAAGAGCAAGAATGTTCCTCAAGTGGCCTTTGGCTCTGCAGAGGCTCTGCTTCATCTCTCCTTGACGTTGTCCCTGGGAAGAGGGGGGCTGGCATGGATGCAACAGGGAGTGTGGGGAAGCCTGTCATCTCAATGTTGTCTGTTATCCATCCACAAGGCCCCTGGGGCCCTATTTTCAGACTTGTCTGCCTGCCCAGAAAGGGGCAGGCCCAAGATGCACAGAAATTAGAAGCACATACACTTGGCCTGGCCAACAGAAATGATGAAGTTCAAACCAGTGCCTTCCACGCGGAAGAGTGGGGGGAGCGCTTTCTGCCTGCTTAAAAGTGAAGGTCTCAAATTAGAATCAGAGCTTCATCGAATGTTAGAATTGCAATGATTTTCAGTCATCAAAGTCTAGCTATTTCATTTCACAGACAAAGGACTGAGAGGTAGAGTGGCGTGGCTAGCGTCATACAGTGATTTAGTTAACGCGGGAACTGGGGTAGGAACACGGCCCTGCTGACTTCTGATGCAGGTTCACTCTACTCCCTATCAAGTGGCCTTCAGAGTTGTCTACAAAACTTGGAGCTGGGTGACAGCTCAGGCAAAAGAGAGGTTGCTGAGCCCCAGGCTGATTTCCACCCTCACCTGTGACTGTTACCTGAAGGGTAGGGTACACTGGAAGCCTCTGGCACCTGGATCTCATGATTACCGCAGAGAGAAGGTGGTCAGTCAAGGCCTATGGACAGCAACCTTGTCAGTTCTGGTGTGTGCATTTGAGCAAGGCGCCTCCTAGGCAGGGCCTCACTCTCCACAGAAACTATATCATACCTTTTACAAAAAGTCACTTTGAGGTCACTGTTTTTTTGTCCAGTATTTCAATACATTAAATGCAATTACTTCATTGTTGATTTACCTGTCATTACAGGCATGTGTTTGAACATGATTTATTGAGTGAGTTTTGTGCCAGTTGACTTGCAATAGATTGCACAATATTCAAAGGGGCTCATTTGCTTGGCATTACATTAGAGGCATGATGATTGCAACACAAAGCAATGTAAATGAATTCTGAGAGGCTCCATCATTCATGTTGCCATGTACTGAATCCTATTATTATTTATTACCATAATTGTACTGTGTTTCCTGGGGCGATAAATTAGGACTGATGGGCCCCACTGACAGTCAGGGGCTGGACTCGCTCTATATAATTTAATAGGGATACTCTAGGTTTCGTGTGCTTGGAGGAGATTTTGATACTAGTAAAAAAAAATATTAAAAAAAGAATTTTTAAAAATAAAAAGTACAGAAACCTTCCAAGGGTTTTCCTCACTGATCTTTTTTAAAATGCCTTGGCTGTATTTTAAGGTCTTGACAAAAGCTTAACTATAAGGAAGAAAAGTTCTGTCTTGCAACATAAGATGGTTAAAGCTCATTGCTTCATGCTAAGTCCTTGCCACATGGAACCTGACAGGTGGTATTAACTCCCACGTAAACAAGGCCTTATTGTGCCTAAGGAATCCAGATGTGGCTGAGAGTCCAATGGTGGGTGTGATGGCAGCCATAGCACCTGGACATCTGACACATGAAGTCGGTTGGACCCTTGAGTAACTGTTCTGATCCATCAAGGCAATTTGTCTGAAGAAATCAAAGGCTCTGTTTCCTAGAACAACAGAGTAGGAACAACACAGATTACAGATATAAAATTGCTCTACAAGATGTAAATGTGCTGTGCCAATGCTAACCTGATATATTATTAAAGGCGTACAAGGCAAGTCCTGAAAGAGATCTTAGAGATGATTCAGGTCAACTGTCTCATTTTCCAGATGAGAAAACTGAGATGCAGGGAGGCCACAGCTAACAACAAAGAACAGTCATTAGAAATACCTTGCTCAGCTCCAATTACAGGAATGCAATAATCAGCCAGCCCTTGGATTTGAGGAACATCCATGTACTCCGAGGAGAAATGAAGTGGAGAACTGGATGTTACCACCAGGTGCAGTCTAGGGGAAAGCCCAAACAATCCCACAGCTCCCCTGGGATCAGTCTGTTGTCTAACTATATGGGAGTATGATGGCTAAGAAGGCTGAGGAGTAAGTTGTTGGTCAAATAGTGTCAGAATCTTCATTCTGCATACATCCTGTCTGATCAATTTTCCTTCAGAACATAATCAATGTGTCTTTGACCCTGGGTCAGAGGTTAGGGCTCTCATCATCCCATGGAAAGAAACTTTCAGACAGTTCACACACGCGCTTTTCCTCTCCTGTCCTTATCTACTGTGATTCTAAACATCCTGTCTGGAATCTCAGTGTGTGCAAAGAAAGAGTGTGTGCTGCATGAAGCCAGGAAAAGAAGCTGAGTCTGTTTAGGGAGTTAGGGAGTCCTGAGACAAGTGCAGTCTCATAGAGAGAGACACACACACCACTTAAGTACTTTTAAATTCTATTCCTCAAGAACTTAAAGGAAAGATTTCATCCCACTTGTGTGAATTCAGTTGTGCTTATACATGGCACTAAATGGTTTTGTTCAGATTGATTCAGGCAGTGCCATGAAATCGATGCATTGCCACCTAGTCAATCTGATTGGGTTGTTAAAACAAATGAACTAATCAGGCCACTTGTTAACAATCAGATCAGCTCATCTGTGTGTGATATGCCTGTCCTCTGGGCAACTGGCATTATAATCAGGCATCAACCCCTGATAAACTAAGACAAAGCCTCAGGTAGTTCTGGCTGCGTTGCCTCCTCCCATATAGGTAAGACACCAGCAAACCATCTCCAGATTTGGCCAGTTGCACACACAATGCACACAGCACGCTGTGCACCCCACTGGGTGGGAAATGGCAGCGGGGCTCTCTGTATTTCCATGACTCACAGCAGGTGGCAGAGTCTTCTGTTTTACAGGAGTAAGGAGCTGTCTGAGGCAGCAGCAGTTGAGGAGGAGGTGCAGAGTAGCTGAGGAATGGAAAGCCTATTGTGAGAGCCCAATGTCTATTTACACACCTGGGAGATGCGGATGAACGGGGGCCTCAACATCTCCCTCTGGTTCCTGTAGGGTCCCTTGGATGTCTCGATCAGAGAAAAGCTGCATCTTGCTTCCTCATATGCTAACCTAGGGATGCAGGTTTTCCCTCAAAGGAAAGCAGGTGAGCAAAAGGAGCCTTGAATTTGGGCTTTATGCTCTGATTTGTGCTGTGAAAAAGACCCTGGCCTGTGGCCTAAGTGGGTACAGCCAGTGTCTCTCCATCAAAAATTCTTTATTGCTGGCATCCTGTTTTTTTCAGAATGAAGGAGATAGCCATTTGTATCATGGTTGTAGCCATATTAGTCCATTAGAATAACATAAACACCATCAAAACACAGACTGGATAATAGCACCATTAGTATAAAAGGTACCACATTATAAACTAGTAATTTGCATTATAATTTTGACAAGAAAACAAAAATACCATGCATGATTCATGAGATGATATATCAAGGGGATAGATTTTTGTGTGTCCAATGCTGGCCCTGAGCTCAGGCCCACAGTGCTCAGAAGCCATTTGCTTTGTGTTCAGGCCCCTGGCAGGCTGACTGGCCTAAGTCTGCAAATGGTGGCAAGCTAAAAGAAGAGTAGTGATTTTGGGTGACTAAGAGTGTAGATAGGAAGGTAAATATGACAACATGGCCAAGTCCAATATCCATTAGTCAGTGGTCTGAGCCCAGCAGAATGTGAGTTCATGTTCTAGAGCAGGATCAATTTCTTCCAAATTTACCCCTTAAATTTCTTCTTCTACCCTTCTTGATGGCTTGCAAAGACATAATTGAAAATAATCAGAATGTACACCCCCGTTGTGTGTAGAGATCAATTTCTTCCAAATTTACCCCTTAAAGTTCTTCTTCTACCCTTCTTGATAGCTTGCAAGGGCATAATTGAAAATAATTAGAATGTACACACCCGTTGTGTGTAGAGATATTCTTAGACCCATTTCCTCCTTCCTCATTTCGTCACCCTCCCGCCACCACACATGCAGTGCATCCCGCACACAGACCTGCTGCTGCCTGCTCGCAGTTTTAAGTCTGAATCCAGCCAATAGCAGCCTAACAGAGCCCAGGTGTTTTCTCCTAGGTACTGAAAAGATATGAAATAATTTGTTTTCAGCAATAGGACACCACGGCAACTGCAAGCTTGCAGCCTCGCTCCTGGAAACTCCTATCTTGAAAGCTACACGAGCTGGTGGCTCTCTTTGTATTCCTGTAAGTTGCTCTGAAGGCTCATGCCCTCTTTTAATCAGAAAGGCCCCTGCCAGCAAGTCTCACCAGCCAAACACAGGGCGGCCCTTACCCGCGGTCCTCCGCCACGGCAAGGCAAGCTTACCTCAAAAAGTCTGTGTCACAGCTTTGCAGGTCTGACCTTGGGGGAGGTGGGAGTGAACAAGTCAGAACGCGCTTAGCGTGGAATCAGAGGAAGATCTGCTGTGGCCAGTCTTCCTCCTGGGCGGGGTGGCTGGGCTGAGTAAGGAAGTTTGCATTTTGGTGGAAACAAACCTGGTTTGAAATCCTGGCTCTGCCCTTCACCGTGTGAGTTGGGGCGAGTCAGGGAATCTTTATCCAGAATCCTCAGGATAATGAGATGCTTTCTTCCAGGTTCTGAAGAGCCTTCCCTCTTACACCAGCATTTTCCTTCTAGCTTCCCAGAGGGACGTTTCACTTCAACCCGTGGTGTGGTAAGAGGGCTTTTAGTAGGACAAATGTCTTTTACAGTGTGGTGAGGAAGGCACAGTCCTTGCCCTGTACTCAGTTTTGGCTGTGGGTAGTCAACGAGGCCTCTCGGCAGAGGAACTGCAGATGCTGGAGCTTGCCTTGAGGTCTGTAGCTCAGGGAGAGGGAGAGACAATTATACTTGGAAAACTTCAGAGTCAGAACAACTGAGGAGTTTTAGGCCATTTTGATGATCTCAGACCTCGCTGCCCAGTACTACTTTCTGTGATAATGGAAATATTCTCTATCTATACTTTCCAACATAGCAGGCCCTGGTCACCAGCGGCTACTGAGCCTTTGAATATAGTGAGTGCCACTCAGGAACTGAATTTTTAACTTTATTTAATTTCAACTTAATTTAACTTTAAGTGATCCTAAATGGCTACGTGGCTAGTAGCTACTGTATTGGACAGCACAGCTCCAGAAGGGCCGTTCTTAACTTAGCCTGATCATCTGAATTCCTCCGAGGAGCTTTAAGGGATACTTGGGTTCATATCACATCATTTAAGTCAGAATTGAGAACCACTGCTGGGCGGTCAGGGGCTCACACGGTTGGGCTTGTGTTAAATGTGTTTCTAGGCTTCCCTGACAGCGTGCATATGGAGGCCAGCTTCCTCTGGAATGCCTTCGCTCCACTTGCCTCTGTGGAGAACTCTGGTAAGTTTGCTGTTGGGAAACACTCCGAATGCCTCCAACTTGGGCAGGGGAAGAGGCCCTGCTTTCCAATCTTGAGCACATATTTCCCTTGGCTGATAGGGTTTGGGAGAGTAACTCGGTGGGGAGGAAAATGGTTTGAATGAGGGTAAGAGGAAGAAAGTGGATCCAGAATTCTCAGGAGACGCTTTCTCCTAGGTTCTGAACAGCCTTCCCTCTTACACCAGCATTTTCCTTCTAGCTTCCCAGAGGGACGTTTCACTTCAAACCGTGGTAGGAGGGCCTTTAGTAGGACACAGGATGTCCTACACTTTTGCCTCCTGGTGGAGAAATGGTAACACAGATAACAAGAAACCCAATTAGACCGGGCAGGAAATGCCTTGTTGGGATTGAAGGGGCCGGAATGGGTTTTAATGAAAAACACATTTTATTTCTCAAGTAACTGGTCTTATGTTTATTCCAGAGAAAGTCCTCAGGGTGCAGAGAAGAGAAACACAATAAAATGGTAATGAGGGGCCCAGGACCCACTGTTGCTGTGAGTAGTTACTTCAAGGAAAGTTCCTGCCGTCTGCCTAGCCCTTATTGGCTGGGCCTGGAAGGCCTTATTCTTTTCTCAAATCAATGCGTGTGGAGGCAGCCACCCAAAAGCTGAGAGCTTTGTGTGTGGACAGATGTGTTCCAGAAGTGGAAACAGCAGCAGTGGGTCTTTCCTCCCTTCCCTGCTCCAGCTCCGGCGGGCGGTCACTTTGGGGGGCGGGTGTTCAGACCACCCTCAGGGTCCACGGCCCTCCCCAGAGGAGCCCGCGGTGGTCTCAGGCCGCGCCTGAGCTGCAGCCCTCCCAGGACTGATTCAAGTGAGAATCGGTTCCGTGGCCACGCTCTCCTGACCAGCCCTCAGTCCCAACACCCACCGCTCTGCTGCAGAGAAGAGGCAAGGAAGGGGGGGACTCTGCTCAGAGGAAGATTTCATCCTAGGCCTGATCCCAGCTTGGCTTCCTGTCCACCGGCTCTTCCTGAGAAAGAAAACAGGAGGCAGCTTCACCCTGCGGAAGAGCTGGCGAGACAGTCTCCCAAGAGCGCGTCCCAAGGGCAGCGTCAGCACCTGCCCATGAGATGCGCACATGGGGCCCGGACGCCACCGGAGGGCCCAGCTCAGGTCTTGCTTCTGCCAAGGGCACCTTTTCCGCAGGACTGTGCTGACTGTGAATCCTCATTTAATCCTCACAACCACTCTCATTGTCTGGATTTCATCACCTTCATTTACCAGAGAATTCAGCGTCTTGTCCCCGCCCTACAGCTCCTGACAAGTTCAGACTTTGAACTAGTCTCGGTGCGCTTGACCTCCCCGCGGCAAGGGAGGAGGCGGGAGCGCCCCCTGGTGGCCGCTGCGCAAACGGACACTCTTGCAGCGTAGGTTTCCGTCCTGGCCCCAAACTCTTCCCCAGCTCAGGTCCCCACTGTGGGCAGTCTTCAATCCCTCATGCCATTTACCCCTCCTCCAGCCGGCCTTTGGTTTGTATTCCTATCCAAAGAGCCTTGGCATCTTGTCTTATATTTGTCTCACTTGAATCTGGACGTCCTATGTCTTGAGACTCTCTCTCTCTCTCTATCTATATTTTATAATTTTATTGAATCATATTTTTTAAAAAAACTCACAGATCTGGTTGTAGAATTATTTGTGTATTTTTCTCCCTCCTGGGTGAGCCCTGACTTTTCTCTGAAGACACCATTTCTCTTGTAATCCTCTAAACATATTCTTCTCTGATTCTCTTACTCCTTTCCCGTAACCGGACAGAAGGTGGGGCTGGCGTATCCGTTCTCCCTTACCTCTCTGACCATTGTCTGCGACTGTGAGCCACAGCCTTGCTGGTGTTGAAATCCATATAGCATCGTTCATCAACACTTTCTTGCTTTCCTTAGGGGCCCAGGATCTGACGCACAGCCTTCCTTTCTTTGCTAAAGTCCAAGAGAATCCAACATCGAAATTGATCATCTTCTCAACTCTATACTCAGACGCAGTTCAGGCTTGGCATCCTCTGGAGTTGTTTACCTGCATGGAACTGCTCACTGGGGCGACAGTAACGGTTACCTTGGGTAGCCTGGCATGAAGTTTCCTGGAGCTGACAGTTCTAGGTTTAAATTCCAGACCTGCCATTTATAAACTGTGAGCCTCTGAGCAAATGGCTTATGCACCTTGTTCTATAAGTTACTCATCCATAAAATGGGATAATGATAAGACCCTCCCCACTGGGGGGTTGGAAGGATTTAATGAGACACCACGTAGGAGCGGCTCAGCATAGAACCCAGCACTTCTGTGCTGTGTGCAGTGTTCACTGCGGTTAGTATTGTCCTCACTGAGAATTCCTCCACTGCTTACATCTTGAACTCTTTCATTTTCTGAGACTGTAACTTCCTCCCTGCTTTATCTTTCTTGCTTCCTTGTTCCACTTAAGTAACTTTTCTTTCTCTTTGGGGTCTTAATTTTTTTTTTTTTTTATGTAGAGACAGAGTCTCACTTTATTGCTCTCGGTAGAGTGCCATGGCATCATGCATCTCACAGCAACCTCCAACTCTTGGGCTTAGGCAATTCTCTTGCCTCAGCCTCCTGAGTACAGCACTACAGGCGCCTGCCACAACGCCCGGCTATTTTTTGTTGTTGTAGTCATTGCTGTTTGGCCGGGGCTGGGTTTGAACCCACCACCCTCAGTATATGGGGCCAGCACCCTACTCACTGAGCCACAGGTGCCACTCTTGCTGTTGGCTTCCTCAGGTATTCTGAAGACCCTCCTCCCCTCTCAGGCCTCACTCCCTCTACAGACTTCCTCTTTTCTTCCACTCACTTAAGAAGCCCTCCTACCCAAGACTCTGTCTTTCTTTCCTCTAACCTCCTCTGTTTTTTCTTTGTTTTTTGTTCATTATCTCTTTCTTTTTTCTTCTAACACAGCAGGGAGACCTTCACTTTTTTCCTGATCCTTGGAGTCCTTCTTCCTGTGCTCTCAGCCCCATGCTTGTTTGCATCCTTGGAGGCTGATTTCACATGTATTCTCAGTTGCTCCATCTCCATTCCTCATTATTTTCTTCTTAGTTTCAGGGAGCTGCACTAGTTTGGTTCAGTTACCAAACTGGTCTGTTTTTCCCACTATACATGAGCCAAACACTGAGACAAGAGCTGCTTCAGAGAGTTTATTCCTGTGGCAGCCAAGTGAGGCGAAAGGAGAATGGGTCTCAAATTCACCTCCCCAAAAGTGAGACTTAGTGATATATGTGGGGTGGAGAATTAGGGTGGTCTGATGTGTGGCGATTGGAGGTAACTGGTGATCTGCCCAAGTATGGACAAGCATCCTTCCTCTTCACAGAATGCTTGTTCAGAAAATGGCAGTGCTACCTAGCAATGGGATCATGGTATCAAATAGAAGGTCTACGTTTATCTCTTCAAGGATTCCATACTTCTTTCCATAGGAGCTATATTAGTTTGTTTACCCAGATGAAAAAAGTTGCCTTAACCATAAAGATATTTTCACTAGAATGCCTATCTTGGCTCATTTCACAATTGTTAAAATGTAGAACCAACCCAAGTGCCCAACAACCCATGAATGGATAAATAAACTGTGGTACATGTATACCATGGAGTACTATTTAGCCATAAAAAGATAGAGACTTTACATCTTTTGTTTTTATCTTGGTGGAGTTGGAGAATGTTAGAATTAAGTCTTACTGACTCCTCCAGGCATCAACCTGGGCTATGAGTTGAAAGTAAAATAGTTTAAAGAGAACCCAGTTTGAGGCTAAGAGTAAAGAATTTAGGTAAAAGAGAGAAAAATATGTTTAGGTAAGGTGAAGTGTTTGGACTATAAAACACAGAGAAAGGACAAGGGCTAAGGAGAAGGAGATCCCATTGATCTGGGGGAGAACTTAGGCAGAAGCGTGAGCTGGACATGGAGAGCGAAGCAGTGGTTCTCATTGTGGGGCAGTGTGGGGACTAGCTGCCCCCTTGTTGAGTCAGGAGCTCATCCAGTTGGGTTTTTGATCATCAGTGTAACTGGCATTTGTGGGTGGATCCAAGGGCAAAGGTACACTGCGATGCACTGGTCAACCTCATATATCAAAAAATTATCCTTCTTCACACATGATTATAAAATATCTCACTGGACATACAGTTGAGCAAAAGACCTATTTGGAATGATCTGAGCCTGAGTTTATATTATGTATAAATATAAAAACATTTATTGCACTGTTTTAATACTCCATGAAGTTTGCAGTAAAACACAATTTTGTAAATTGACAGAAAATAATACTTTTCTTTGGAACATCACCAAAAGTTATTCATTATTTTAGAAAATGTATCACTAGCAGAAATTCCAATGTGATATTTAAATCACAGTAGTCAGGCAGCATCTGTGGCTGGTCCCTTTTTGATGGTTCTATGTGGAGGAACTGGCATCTGGGGACTACCTGGTGTGTACCAGGGAAGTTGTGCTAGAAGATTGGCACGTCACAGCCTTTCCTCAAATTTCTTCTTATGTGATAAAAAATAGAGTGTTATATGACTTTTAAAATTATGGGCAGATTATAAACTTTATAAATTACCATTCAGGATAATAAGGAATGGTTTACAGTATAAATATATAAGGAGCATTAGATGTGATTGGGCTGAGGACTATGGACATTAAGAAGAGAAGGTACATGAGATAATTGTCAGAGGAGGCTTCATGGAATTAATTGTATTTAGACACATTTCAGGTCAGAGTTAGTCTTTTTTTTTTCCCCAAATAGTGTCTTACTCTGTTGCCCTGCATTGAGTGCTATGACATAACAGCTCACAGCAACCTCAAACTTTTGGGCTCAAGCAGTCTTCTTGCCTCAGCCTCCCAAGTAGCTGGGACTACAGATAATTTTTCTACTTTTTACTAGCGACAGGATCTCACTCTTGCTCGGGCTGGTCTTGACTCCTGAGCTCAAGCAATCCACCTGCCCTGGCCTCCCAGAGTACTAGGATTACAGGTGTGAGCCACTATGCCTGGTCTAGAGTTAATCTTTGATTCTACTCCATAGACTTGCAAATGTTTTAACTTATATGCAGTTCACATATTTCTCATTTCTTTATGCCACCACCACCAACAACAAAAAAGCCAAGGCCGAGGTCAGAAGTTCAATACTAGACCGGGAAACACAGTTAGAAGCCCCCACCTCTAAACAAATTAAAAAAATTAGCCAGGTATGGTGGCGTGCACCTATAGTCCCAGCTACTTGGGAGGCTGAGGTGGGAGAATCACTTGAGATCAGGAGTTCAAGGCTGCACTGAGCTATGATGGAGACACTGTACTCCAGCCTGGATGAAAGAACAAGACTTTGTCTCAGCAAACAAACTACAAAGGCCAAAAAACAAAGGCCAACCCCCCCATCCTGCTAGTAATATTTGCATAATGTTTTATGGTTCACTGAAAACTTCATTCAGTTCTCAAAACCATCCCAAGCGTAGGTGCTGGTTGTCGGTATTCTGCTTATTTGCTGAGGTGCTGATATAAACAGAGATCAAAGCTGCTTGCTCTAGATCCCCTCACCAGGACAGGGCGACCCTGGAGTCTCTCATTCAATCACACTTTCTTGTTGAGCTGCTCAAGCTGTAAAGATGGCATTTTCCTAGAACAGAATACACAGGCAAGCAAACATGGGTTCCAGTGACACTGAACCTCAGGGGACTTCAGATTTCAGAATTTTTGTGACAATAAAAGGAGGTTAATGTGTGTAACATGTTAGGTACAGAGCTTGGCATATGAAAAGAACTCAGTACTTATTTGTTCCTTTCTGAATGCCATAGCTTACAAGAAGAGATCACTTTGCCTTCATTTCTCAAAGCTCACGGGCACTCACTCGCACTTGACTGCTGAGTTAACTCCCTAGTTGACAGCACTGGTGGGAAGCTTGGCAGACAGGAAGATGTCTAACCCAGACCTGGAAGTCTCAGAAGAGGCACTGAGGCCCCATCACCTGGCTGGGTGCATTTCCTCTCACTCTGATCCCCCAAGCATGGACCCAACCTGAACAAATAGGGAAGAGAACAGGAAAGCAGTAAAATAGCCTATTGGAAAGTAAACACACAGCAAACACTCAGGCCTTCTCTCTACCTCTCAGGCTCCATGAGAAGCTGAGAAAATCAGACTTTATGAGGAAAGTCTTCTCTTCTGATGCTGGCCTGCCTCCAATTCTGCCCATGCCTGTCCCGGCACACCCTGACACATGCTCACCTATCCATAACCCTGCTTCCCCACTCCCTGCCCTTCCCATGTCATAGGTTTATTCTGCGGCAGTTCTGCAAGATCACTGTACATTCGTTCTAAATTAAACTGTGGGTAGAATACTATTATCACTATTTTTTCTATATTGTTAGTCTCCCTCTTTGTTAAGCTTTCCGCCAATGCTGTTGAACGTGGAGCTAGCGATCAATCTAATCGTGCCTTCAAATGAATCACTGTCATAGATGAAAAGCGTTGGACTGGAGGGCTGAATTATTGTGCTAGCTCTGGTGCTGTCACCTTTGAAGTCAGGTCACTCCTCTGAGCTTTAGTTTCCTTGTTTGTAAAATGACAGTGTAGGGCTAGATGATATCAAAGGAAAGAAAAGAAGACATCTTAGTAGAAGGCCATGGGCATGCAGAAGCCATTCAGACGTGTGAATCCTCCCCACTGGAAATAGAGTCCAAGAGACAGACTAACAAGTGTCACAGCCAGGAGTCTCAGATCTCCTGAAGAACAGCATCCATATGAAATGTGTAAACTTAACTTTTACTTATTCTGAAACTATAATTGTAGGCTCTTCTATTACTAATTTAAAAAAGGCAACACATAAGTGCTTTTACACATATAAAATGCCACACACTCTGTAACATATATTTACTATTACTTTTGCAGATCCTTAATTTTCAGGGCATGACTGCTTGTAGGGGAGGAGAGAACCGGGTCACTTCATCCCAACATCTATTTGTTGCTCTAAATGTGATAATCATCCTGACTTTTCTTTGTACATGAGATATGTTGAAAATGACCTATGGGATAATGTATTCTATAATCTCAAGAAACATCTAGAAACCTCAGGCCATCTCCTCTCTGGCATAGGAGAAAAACACTAATGCAATTTGGCTGAATGCCTCTAGAAAGTTAGCCACAATCAAGGTCCTTTCTCCTCAAATGGGTAAGAGACCACACAGGCCTTCCATGCCTTCAGACCATGGCATTTCCACTGCCACACCCTGAGAGATAAAACTTGCCTCATAAAAGCTCTGTCTTAGGGGTAGGGGTAATATATTTTTGACCTGAGGTTTACTGCCTTGTGGTTTCTTAGTGGACTAGGGTAGGAGACGCAATGTCTTCAGAGACTCTGTCAGTACTGAGGCAAGTTGTTGCTGGACCAGGAGGCCGCAGTGTAGGATGTGAGTGCCTTTTTGGGCAGACCCCAGGTGGTCTGATTTAGGAGGTATGAAGATCTGCCTGGGCACCACAGAACTATTCTAGGCCCAATCATGCTCCAGGGGAATCCAGGATTCAGAGGAGTTTTAAGCATCAAGATTGATGTACTCGCTCTTGAGGGGTGTGGCTGGGTTTTGACTTCCTCTCTCTGATGTTAGGGGATATGTATATGTGTGTGTGTGTGTGTGTGTGTGCAGTAATACTCAATATATACCAATAACAAAAGATAAATACAAGTTATGTTGAGCACTTCTTGTTATTGTAAGTCCACTGTGATTTGAGTATTACAAATTTAATATACAGTTTTTCCTTTCTTAAAAGGTGTGTACATTTTTTGCACCCTTTATATATTTATGTATATACATATATTATGTAATGTAGTGTGTGTGTGGTGTATATGTGTGTGTATGTGTGTGTATGTATATATATATATGTGTGTGTGTGTAAAAATATATATACACTTCTGTAGCATGATGATGTTTTCAGTGTAATATTAACCTGCACAGCCTTGAAAACAAGGTGGTGTCTGACTTCTGATTCTCTCATTCCATCTTTAACAAACTACAGAGGTCCCTGACCTCTGTACATCACTGATTCATATGGTCTTTGAACTCTTTGCTCTAACCCAAAGAAGTTTTAAATGTGAATAAACCACTAACTACTGTTGCTTTCAGAAACACTCCATTTTATTGTGATTTAAGGGACAAAAGTCATAACTACAGTGACCCAAATGCTACAATCTTATCTGCCGTTCTGCCCAACTATCCTCTGGCAAATTAAATGTCTGAAACTTATACCATTGAAAATTTACCTGGTATAAGATCACTTGAACTCAGGAATTTAAAGCTATCCTGGGCAACTTGGCCAAAGCTCATCTCTAAGTAAACTAATTAACTATTGAAAATTATATTTGTCAATATTAAAAATGTGATTCTTCATGTTTGTCTCTTACCTATAAATAAATTGAGCCAAGTGACTATGCCTTTTCACTCTTGTTTCTAAAAATCAGTGCTCAGAAAGGGGTTGTCACATGGAATTTCTTTAACAAGTGTATATCAATGAATGAATGAGATTTGTATATGCTGATCTTAGATGTGGCACCAAAGAAGTATATAATCTTAGTTAAATTGCTGTTTACTTATGAGCTTCTAATTCTATATCTCAAAAATAAAAAGGCTTTCCCTGGGTGATTTATTTATTTATTTATGTTTTCTAAAACTATTTCTATGTGGTCTCACTTTGCACTCCAGGCTAGAGTGCAGTGGAAAAATCATAGCTCAGTGCACCTTCAAACTCCTTCAATTCTCCTGCCTTAGCCTCCTCAGTAGCTAGGACCATAGGCAAGCACCACCTGGATAATTTTTCTTTTTTCTTTCTTTCTTTCTTTTTTTTTTGTAGAGATTGTAGGGGGAAGGCCTTGCTATGTTGCCCAGAATGGTCTGAAAGTCCTGCTCTTGGCCTCACGCAGTTCTCCTGCCTCAGCTTTCAAAAGTTATGGGATTACAGCCTTCAGCCAAAGCCCCTAGCCACTAGATGATTTTTGAAGTTCCTTTTAGGTCCAACATTCCAAGATCCTTTTTCTTATCTAGAGATGTCTGAGTTTAGATTTTGCCCAAATTTTATTATTTTTTGAAGGAAACAATAAAACAAAATTATAGACTTGTCTCAAGAAATGTTTAGAGTAAGTTAGGCCAATGGCATTTCTAAGGTCCATTAAGAATCATGGCATCTCTCTCCACAGTGGGTGGTACAGATAGCACTTTTTAATCCATGCATTCATAGTTCTATGTCTGGGTCTTAAACTGGAGAAGGGAAGTGCAAATGCTGGCAGTGCTCCCACTTCTGTCACACATGCAAAAATGGGTCAAATGTGGTGAAGTACAAACTTATCTCTGAAGGGAAATATTGGATATTTGTGTCACTTTTTTTTAATAATTTATTTTCTTTGGATCACAGGAAAAGAGATTTTTGGGGTGATTATAAGGAAAGAGGAGGGGTCAGTAAATGCCCACAAAAGAGCAGATTCCAGGTCCCTCAGGTGACATCTTCATCCTGTTGCTGCTTCCACTTGCAAAGGATTTTCAAGCAGCAAAATGCTTTTCTTGTATTAAAATTCTCAAGGTAACTGAAGCCAATCTAAGGGCCTGTTGTGAGAATCTCAGCCCCTTTCTAAATATTTTTAAAGAGTCCAGAATTTCCAGGATTAAAGGTTAAGAAGTACAAGCTTGAGTTGTCCCTCAGTTTTGTACTGAGTTCTTACTTGAGTGTAGTCTTGGGCCTGACTCCTCTATCTCCCTGCAGCTTCCCTCCCTTGGCATGGCACTTCTTCACCCTGTGAGGACATAACCTTCTTCTTTACCCATTGTGCCATGTCACTGACACAGTGCTGCTGTATACAGTAGAGATGGTAATGTTTGGAAGGAAAGTGAAGGGCTCTGTGATACAGCACAAAATAACACAAAGCCTGAAACCAGGTTTTCAGCCTTCTTTGGGAAATTTTCAGAAAAATGCCATGGTCCTTGGGCTGCCCCTTGTTAACAAGGATTGGGTCAGCCACTTTCACCATTGCTCTAAAACTTTCTCCAAATTACCCTTTTTTATTCTTCACTTCAGGATCCCTGCTGTCTTCTGAAGTATTAGAGAAAATACCAATAGCATTTTTGGGTTTTGATTGGGAAGTGATGACGATGATGTTTGAATTAGTGGAACAGTCCAGAGGACCTAGGAGGAGCTTAGCACCTCCTCTGTGATGAGGAAGTGTTGCAATGGATTTCTTTTACAAAGTCACATTTTTCTCTTGGTTGGCATTGGATATATGTAACTGCTTCTATTTGGACAACATTTGATGGTTCTCACAGTTACTTCTATGTCTGTCAACTAAAGTGGCTTGGGCCCTATGTTAGCCCCAGCTACTGAGCATTCTGGTCCTGGGCTGCACTGGGCATTGATTTGGTTATTTGAGCAAATGGACTGTGTGTCACTGTGACCTGATAAACATTTAAAAAATTCATTCTCTTTGGTATCTCCTTGAATCTCTAAGAAGAGTTTGTAGTGGGGGGAAGTTGAGTGCAAGGCCTGTGAGTCTGAAATTTAAACGCTCTTTACATGCTGCACTTAGGCAGCTGATCTCAGGACTCACCAGTAGGAACTGCTGCCATAAAGCACGAGTCCTTCTAGGGAACAACTCATTTTCTCTGTCCTTTACTGTCTTTATCTTCCCCCATCTGTATCTTGCTTCTTTATCTCTCATCTGTTTTTTATTCTTTTTCCCTTTTCCTCCATCAGATACAAAGGACTGTAAAAAACTGGTCAATGTACCAGTGGTTATTGGTCAACATAAGGAGGGAGTGGTCAACATAAAGAGTGAGGCCTACTGTACTGATATGTGCATGTGGTGCATGTCTGGTCTGTGAAAATTAGGACAATATCAGGAGGCGGTCAGTGCAGGGAGATTATCAACTGTATTAAGTTCTCAATATGCACTCAGCCTTGTATCCCCATCATACTGACAGGTGTAGTAGAGTCATCCGACTTCATCTAAGATACTAATCCTATGTATCCTGTGGTAGGGTCTGCTGTCATTTGCAATCAGTCTGTCCTTCACTTCTATCCACTTTTAGAATCACAGCTGAAAATGATGTAATGGCCCAATGAGGACAAACACAACATTTATAATAATTTTTAGACAAGAGGAAAAAGTCCAACTCTTAAAAATTCAGCTTGGCATTTCCTGGACAGTCTCAAAGCCCAGGGAGAAGATGCCCCACTCAATATTTCTCCCACTTTCTTTTTAAAAAATATTTTAATGCAGGTGGCACCTATAGCTCAAAGAAGTAAGATGCTGGCCCCATATACTGGAGGTGGTGGATTCAAAACTGGCCTCTGCCAAAAACTGCAAAAAAAAAAAAAAAAAAAAAAGGAAAAAAATATTTTAATGCCATAAAACCCAGAATATTCTTTATACATTTTTTCTTAAAAAACAAAAAAATCAAAAAACTTATTTAGGAATCAGTCTAATCCCAGTTTCAAGCCCTATCCTTTCTCCAGTCATGCACGTTTTTAGACTTTTTATTCTCTTGATGAACACATGGAAAATGAAGACCATTATGATAGTTAGCAGACGTAATTTTAAACAAATACGACTCCTTATCAAATAAGCCTATGATAAGTATTTGATGAACAGGGCTTCTCAATATAACTTCCAACACTAATTTAATGAGAAGTATCAAATGAATTTTTTTTTATTCTGATATCTCCCATGAGACAAATGATACTTTGCAGGCCTATTTTTAACAAATGAATTATTGACTTAAACTGGCACAATTAATCACAATATAATGGGATCAGGGGATGTTAGGGGCTCATTCATCATAGCTGATGATGAGTACTGACTCTTCCGAGAAATGAAACTCTTTAATCACTCCTAGATTAACAGTTACATGCTTTCAAATTTCAGTCACAGGAAACTGGCAGTGTAGAATGAGAAGGAGCCAGTGTAGGGGAAACATGTAAAGGGAACACGCGGAGCTTGTTGTCTGCAGTTAGAAATCAAATCCTGCCAGAACTCCTCCATGAAGGGGAAACACGATTCATTTGAGAGACAGTGGTCGGTAATGGTAGAGACCAGGGATGGGTATTAACATTCTTTAGATCTGGGTTTAGCTCTCTCATTAAAAATTTGTGCGACTCCTAACCAGTTGCTCGACTTCTCTGAACTTCATCTTCTTCATGTATTCATCTAGAATACAGCCCAATCTCGCAAAGCAAAGTTCTTATAAAGATGAAATAAAATGACAAATGCCCTTGGGTTTTGGACAATTAGAAAGTAGAGCTCCTTTCACATAATCCTCATAATTGTTTTACAGGATGTTTGTTTTCTATCTCCAGGACCCACCTATTAGATAATTTGGCTAATTAAAAAAACATAAATAAAATGTAAAAGTCAAATAAGGAACTCAGAAGAAGGCATATTTGCTAATTCAACAAATGTGCCATTTTCAGTCTTTAGTTCTGTGGTGTAGGAAGAAGGGTGAGACTTGACTCATTCTATCTAGGAGTCCACACCACAGTGGGCAGACAGAGAAGAGAAGCCCATCTCATGCTGACATATGAGAAAGTAAAAGGGCAATGACAGTTGTTTCCTTTTTGTCCCAAATAAAACAATGCACCTAGACAAAAATTAAATTATGGAAAAAATCCGGAAACTGCTCCCTTCCCTATGTGTGACTGTTGTAGTTTGAATGCTTTTCCCATCTAAAACTGATATTGAGATTTAATTGCCATTGTAACATATTCAGAGATGGATCCTTTGGGAGGTGACTAGGCTGGAAGGACTCTGCTCTTGTGAGGAGGGTTATCACCACTGTAAAGGGGTGAGTCAGGCCCCCTGAAAAATCCCCCATGCCCTTCTGCTTTCTACCATGTGAAGAGGCAGCAAGAAGGCCCTCATCAGGTGCCAGCACCTTGATCATGGGCTTCCCAGTGTTTAGAACTGTGACCCAGTGAATTTCTGTTCATTATAAATCACTAAGTCTGTGGCATGTTGTTATAGCAACACAAAATGGACTAGGACAGCAACTGAACTTCTCAGTTTACTTAATTCCGTTTAGGCTTATGCTTATTTTGTCCTTATAATTATTAACAGTGTCTGCTTTTACTCTTAAAAGCATTTTGTTTTGGATCATGTAATACATTTTTACTCAGCCTAACATTCTTTTTTTCTTTTTTCTTTTCTTTAATTTATCATTGCTGCATATAGTTTTCTGTATCCCCTCCCCTTTCTGGAAATGGGCACAGTTCACACCTCCACATCCCTGTTCCCCTTCTACCTGTATGTTTAAGAAAAAATTTTAAGTTTCTCCTTTTGTCCCATCTATAACTGCAAACATTATACTTAAGCCTCCATATCACATTCTGTAAAGAAGAGTTCTCCTGACTCCCATGTTTATGATGATTTTGTGAACATTTCAGAATTTCCTTCATTTCTACACCCCCTTCTGTCTTTTAGCTTTTGTCTGAAATACCTTTGCTTTTATACTATCAAGGTTGATTTTGCAATCTGATACCCATTTCGTCTTGCCTGTGCATGTGATGCTCCTTGTTTGTGACTCTTTTCCCTAACATGTCTTTCTGGGAAACTCCTCTTCATTCTTTAAGACACAGCTAAACTGCTTATTGTTGTGCAATATTTCCATCTAATACTCCAGGAGAGCCAATTATTGCATCTTTCACAGATTAGAATGGATTCCATTCTACTGAGATCACTGCTTTATATTTTACGTGCCTCCTACTATAACTGAGCTTCTAGGAGTATTTCTGTCTTCCCCAAGCCCAGGACAGTTATGGGAAGGTAGAGATTATTAAATAAATTTTGAGGGCTTATTGGTTTATTTAAACATCAGTTCTGATTCAAAATGGCATTTGGATTAAGGGTTCTTATGTAGACTCTTACTAAAATATAGATTAAGGTATAAAATAAGATTAAAAAAACTCATTAATAAATAGCACAGTGGCACGTAGTTAATATCAACATGGCCGCTAATATACAAATGCTCTAGAAATAAAGATTTGCATCCAGCTAAGGAACTGTAACTTAGCTAAAGGAAGAGAATGTCGATTAGGTAGAGGAGAAAGCCTGTTCTGAACATTGGCTCCCAAATGAAAGAAATGACGTGGGACTTTTGGAACTTTGGTGAAGTCCTGGGAAGAGAGATTGCTTAACATCGTATGAGGGCTACTTGCATCATATTATGTGGGGCATGATTTTTGTATTGTCATCATTTAGAAGTTAAGAACAATTAAAGATGTATGTATGAGTGCCACATTGACAGGGGTTGAACTGTGCTGGAGTGCTTTGTCATCAACTTGGTTAACATTTCCTACAATCACCTTCTGGCCAACAGAAGTACTTGCATGAGATTTGGGAGGCAGAAGGTTATGGTTGCTAGCTGTGGTCAGAGATTCAGAGGGCCCAGAGAGTTCTATCTCATCCTTGGTTCCTTCAACTCCATGTCCTGCTCTTCTTCCCAGCTGGGCCATAGTAGACACTGGACTGTAAACCATTAGATTTTTTCATGTCTCTTTCCCCTGTGTGGCCTCATTTTAATGACTGGGTGGTCAAGGCATCCCAAGTTGCCGTTTAATAACTTCTCTGGTCTCCAAATCCTCTTTTCAAACACACACTACATAGTTCCTCCTACAACTGTATACTGGCCACATGGCTATAATCAATCCCTTTTGTACAAGGCATAGGTGTTCTGCTTACCTGATTGAGAGCTGATTTCACAGATATCATTGTAATAGACAAATAAAAGGATTTTAGAAAGTGAGAGAGAAATGGTTGAATTACAATGTTAGTAGAGGACTGTAGCACACATATCTATATCTTTTATAGATCAAATGGAAAAAAATAAACAAGTTACATAAGTCCTGAATAATATAATTAATAAGGCCATGTGTGTAAATGTGTATATATTGATCTTTGTATCCTGCAAAGAATATCCATTATTTTTATCATCAATAAAACATTTATGAAATATTGATCTACATCATGTCCCCAAGGAAAACTTAAAATAAATTATAAAAAGCAAGACTGTGGATCAATAGATAAGCCTTGAATATTTGTAACTGATGTCACAAATGACGGTGTCAGGCTGGAACAGGACAGGTAAAAGGCAGAAGCCAAGATGGCTCCATAAGCCATTTCAAATGCTGTGACTCAGGGACTCAGCTGGTGAGGATGTCAAACACGAGGGAATGAGCAAGGCTTTCCATGCAGGTAACAGAGCATCGATGGTTCATAGCTAAAAGTGAGTATAGCCTGCTGCAGGTACAGTGTGGGAAAGTCAGGGTAATTTATGTCAGTCATTGATTGAAATAAGATTGTTCACACACATATATGAAGGAACCAGACAGTGAGAAACCTAAACACTTTTAAATTGTGTCCACTTGTGAGTGGGGGGAGGGCACACTGGTGGTTGGAGATGTTTGGGGAAGATTAACTTTATATCCCTCCAAGTTCACCTGTTGGAAACTTCATCTTAAATGCAATGGTGTTGAGATTTGGGACTTTTAAGAAGTAATTTGGCCATGAGGATTCTCCCCTCATGAACTGATAATGCTTTTATCACGGGAATGGGCTTGTTATCATGAAAGAGGTTTTGTTATAAAAGTGAGTTTGGCCACCTGCCGTCTCTGGCCCATGGAACACCGTCTGCTATGTTACCACACAGCAAGAAGGCCCCTGCCACATGCTGGCTCCTTCATCTTGGACTTCCCAGGCTCCAGAACTGTGAGCCAAATAACTTTCCCTTCATTATAAATCATCCAGTCTGTGGTATTCTGCTATGAACAGGTGTGCAGGGAAGATCAGGGTGGAGAATAGGACTGGTAATAAATTGAAACATGAGGTTCCTCAAGAGAGAAGTGCTAAGCCTAGGTTAGTGGAAGCAGAAAAGATTGAATAACAAGTAGATTTTGAAAAACGGTGGGGGCTGCTTTGAGAGAGGGAGAAAAAAGGAGTGAAAAGCAACTATATAAATGTAATACCTAGATGCCAGTTAGATTAGGTCATTATTGACAGAAATAGGTCATAGGGTGTTTCCCAATTTCAAATATTTGTTTTCAAACTTTCAAGAAATATGGCAACTTAAACACATGCATGTGACCTTTACCCTCTAGAGCAGTGATTTTCAACAGGTGCACCATGAGAGGATCTTATGTGTGCCGTGACAATTGTTAAAGCTCATTAATTAAATTGTTTTCAATAAAGTTCAAAGCACAGTAAGTATCCTCTTACTGTGTACATAGTAAGTATCCATGTTAAATGTGTACATGGATTCCACTTGTTTAGGTTTTGATCAACATAATTTAATAATTTAAGTGTACAAGTATTCAAAGTACTGTTAGATAAAAAAGGTTGAAAATCACTGCTTAGAGTCTTAGAAAAATTGCTTACAGGTAATAGTGGGATATATTTTGCACTGGAACCTAGAAAAGTGTGCAAGGCAAGCTCTAGAAACTTGTAGAAAACATTACTGGGTAAAATGTATGTAGAAATCTACTGTGTAAATTTACCATATCTTGCCAAGAAAGTATGCAGTATCCTACATGTGAAAGAAAGGTTTTCAGGAAAGCTGATAAGACCAAATCAAGTGTGTCCAACTTCTCTAACCACCAAAATTTCTGAGGAGTGGAGGACTGAGTTTGGACATACTGTGAGATAAACCAGGATGACGTCTGCACGCCAGCAGTCTGTCCTTGCTGTCAGCAGGTTCCAAGGGCCATGCTGAGCAGGCTGATGACGGCGATTCTTACTGTTAGCATAGAGAACAGAGGATAGAGAATGGTCCTCAACAATTTCTGACTGCCTCACCACCTGTTTCTCACCTGAGAGAAACTCCCTAGTGGACTCCTGAACTAGTAAAAGTATATTTTTCTCTTTTCTTTTGGGCCCTATAAGGGTTTTTGTTTGTTTGTTTTTATTAGTTTTTTTTAGGGGCTCACAAAATCTATGATAGAAACCATGTCAGCTTTTAATGCCTTATTTTTGTCAAGTCTTAACAAGCACATACAAACTCTTTTTAAAATGAACAAATAGATAAAATACACTAGCATGACAATATTCTTCAATTTAAAAAGAAAACATTCTGTAGATTCAGAGCAAGATTCTATAAAACTCAAACTGCTACAATAAATGGGGAAATTGCTACACATTTCTAATGCATATGCTCTGCGATGCATCTTAAGTAGATGCTGCTTTTGTGAAATGTTAACAATATCATGGCAAGGTAACAATATGAAATCATGAAAGACCAAATGAAAATAAAAAGGCAAGTATGGAATTTAAAACCACCATGTAGCAGTGAAGAGCTAAATGGATTGATAAACTGAATCAGTGAAAATGAAGGTAAGTTCTAGAAATTCTCCCAGGACTCAAAAGAAAAAATGAAAGTAATAAGAAAACTGTGAAACACCTAATCTAGAAAATCCAAAATATTCATGACAAAGCTTGCATGAGAGAGTAAAGTGAACAGAGAAATGCTAGAAGTTTCTTGAGAGAGTTCAGAGTAATAAGAGTAGTGGATGAAAATTATATGTAGACAACTTCATAAATTCTGGAACCAGGAACAACCTTCTTATCCTCATCTAGGTCTATCTCTGGATTAGCTCTACCTTTGCCCTATTCTTGGTTAAAAATACCAACGTGTTAAATGTGTACATGGATCCCACTTGTTTAGGTTTTGAAATAATTAGACAAGTTTAAGGAAATTCCAATCAAAATTTTAAGAGTACTTCTTTCCCCTTGGGAAACTAATCAAACACTTTATCTGGAATGTTTTAGAAATATTTGAAAAAGAATAATACCTACAGAGACTTGTGTTTCTAGATTTTAAAAGAGCTTATAAAGTTGCTTTATTTGGACAGGGATAATAATGAAATAGAATAAAAAGACTGAAACAGACTATGGTGTATAATCAAATGAATAATAAAGATAGTACTTTAAATCAGTAGAGATGATTACTGAATAAATAGTTTTGGAACAACAGGCTAACCCAGTGATTTTCAACTGGTGTGCCGTGACAGCATCTTAGGTGTGCCACAAAAATTTTCAAGATCATTATTTAAATTATTTTCAAAAGAAGTTCAGAGTACAGTAAGTATATTCTTTTTAAATCCCTTTTTATCAACATAAATTAAATGTGTCATGGAAGTTTAACTATAAGTTCAAGTGTGCCATGACATAAAAAAAGGTTGAAAAACACTGGGCTAACTATTGGAGAAAACAGCTAGATACCTTCCTTATATCATTTGCCAAAGCAATTTCTAGACAAATGAAAAATATAAACATTAAAAAATGAAATCATTTATGACCCAGAAGAAAATGTAGGCAGGCACCCATCTGACATGCCATAAAAGCAAAATAAGAAATTATAGGGGAACATACTGAAGTCTTTTAAAAACATAAAAAATTTAAAACCCATATTCATCCAAAAACTATAAACAAAGTTTAAAAGTTTGTTATATATTGGAGAACTATTTTCACCACCTACGTAGACAGAGATATAAATGTATGAGTACAAGTATATACACAGAAAGTTATAAATGTATTTGAAAAATCCAGAACATAATAGTAAATTTTGCAATAGAAAACTGAGGGAGAAATGTGATAACTGGGCGTCTTCAACACACACATGAAATAGTCAGGTCAATAAATACGTGAAGATGGTATATTTAACCTAGTATATTCGTTTTGTATGGCTTCTGTAACAATTACCATAAACTTGGCTGCTTAAAACAACAATTCTTTCACATATCCTGAAATTCAAAATCAGTGTCATCAGGACAAGGTCGTGGTATTGGCAGGGCAGTGCTCCCTCTAGAGGTTCAGAGGAGAATCTTTCTTCCCGCTTCTCGTGGCTGTGAGCACTCCTTAGCTTGTGGTCACATCACTGCAGTCTCTGCCCTCTGGGCTTACTACCTTCTGTTTGCATGTCTAATCTCCCCCTGTCTCTCTCTTATAAGCACATTTGTGATTGCATTTAGGACCCATTCATAATCCAGGATAATCTCTCTTTCTCAAAATCCTTTACTAATCATATCAGGAAGATCCATTTTCCAAATAAGATGTTAATTTACATGTTTGGGTATCAGGCCCTTTACTTTCAGGAGTCATTATCTAGTCCAGGGTCCTCAAACTACAGCCCACGGGCCACATGCAGCCCGCCAAGGACATTTATCTGGCCCACCGTGTGTTTTTCCCTTGCAGCCTGTCCTGGTTAGCAGCAGACTCATCCCAGACCACAAAATCTGTTAGCAGAAAAATCATTGGTTGCATTCCCAAACAAAACATGTGTGGATTCACTGGAAAAGTTGCAAAAGGAGTTCCAATTTAGATTTAAAGAGCTTCATCTCCATGAACAGGACATACAGCTTTTCCATAATCCATTTTCTATTGACATTGAAAATGTGGAGGTCAGTCTCTGAAGTCGCTGACCTGGCTGCCCCTCTGCCAGCTGCTCTGGTGCCACCTCGGC
>CAUYON010189671.1:0-49454 GCA_963573935.1 Arctocebus calabarensis
GGCGCCTGTAGTCCCAGTTACTTGGGAGGCTGAGGCAAGAGAATCGCTTAAGCCCAGGAGCTGGAGGTTGCTGTGAGCAGTGTGACGCCACGGCACTCTACCCAGGGCGATAAAGTGAGACTCTGTCTCTACAAAAAAAAAGGAGTCAGAATCCTCCCCACTTATATATGGGGGCTCTAAGGTAGCTGATCACCTCAGTTTGCATGGGCCTTTGGGGACCCTCGAATGTGGGACTTTTGATCTTCAAACTGAGAAAGTCCTGAACAAAGCAGGATAAATCAAGATATCCCAAATTCAAGAGTCCCTTTCTAGCAGCCACTTCGTAGTACTGTGGATGTTGGCTCTGACCCTAAAGGACCTGTATGATCGCCACGGATTAGGGATATTCTACCTTCAAAGCCGCTCCCTCCAGCTGGCATTGGTAATAGGGCACCAGGCACATTAAGGGTGATTTTTACTCGCTCTGCTGTCTTCTATACAAAAAAAAAAAAAAAAAAAATCGTATATGAATCAAATCGTTCTTTGATTTTTTTTTTTTTTTTGCAACTAGAGATGTTACGTGAACTTTGATAATTCTCAAAACCAAAATTAAACTATGCCCCAAATCTTATTAACCACTTGGAAACATTATTTAGCTTAGGTTTACAGGGTCACATTAATCTTTTAGAACAGGCACAAATAAAGCAACATTCTAAAACACGAAATACAATAAAGGTCTTCCATGAAATTTAAAAGAGAACAATATTTTGGACTTTTTTTTTTTTAAGTTCAGAGGTGACTTTCAACAGAACTTCAAAACCAAATTGGGGAACAATGAACATAGAACTGTTCTTTTTAATCATGAGCGAAATCTATCACACATGTTCTTTCAAGTAAAGTTTATTAGAAAGAAACTGCTACTAGAGAGCCACATGTTAACTCTGACTTGGCAAGGTCAGGCCAGGGCAATAAACCCTTGAACCTTACAAATATGCAAAGCTGACATAAATAACAAATTAAACCCAGCCAGGTCTAACACTTCGGCCAGTTGGATGGGAGGCAGATACCAATTCCAGGAAACAAGAGCCTGTTGATTTGTAAGGAAAACCCGGTCTTACCCTCTTTGTTCGCTGCCCATTAGTTTTGCATCTGGGGGTCACTTTGCTCCTTCCTGCTGAGGTAAAACCTAATAAAAATGATTCTGCTGCCTTCTCTGCCAGCGGCTGCCTGCTATAGCCCACGGCCTGGTGGTACGGCACGTTGGACTAATAAGGTTGCCTGCTTTTATAAAGGAACATACGGCCTTGGGTGGGTTGACATAAAGTGTTTCGTATTTTTGAGATAGTAATACAGATTTTCAAATCGTCAGTAATCGTACGTGTTCATGTGGGTGTACAGTGATGTTTTGATCCATGCTGCCTAATGTATAGTGATCAGATCAGGGTAATTAGCATTTCCGTCTTCTCAAAGTCTTGTCATTTCTGTGTTTTGGGAACACTCAATATCTTCCTTCCAGCTATTTGAAATTATATAACATGTTGTTTTTAACTGTAGTCATTATAGTTATAAAAGTTATTCTAGAGTGGTCTAGATCCAGGTGTAACTTTGTATCCATTAAAAGATCTTTGTTAAAAGCCATTTCAAACTGATTGAGGCTGGTGCGTTCTCTGGGAAGAAGTCAGCTCTGTGTAACTGCAGGATTACAACAGTGGGAAGTACCAAGAAAGTTGACCCAACCCCACGTAAGAAACCGAATCTGTAGTTATGCAAAATAAAACACAAGAATAGTATGTATATATTTTAAATGAGGGCAGCTTTATTTTTTAATATGGACGTCACCAAAGGGAATTCAGAAGTTAGGGAACTGGAAGAAGGAAAGAGAAAAACATTTGAATACTGTTCATCGTTTTCATTAGAACGTGTCGTTGGTTTGACAGTGCTCAGCTGAGGAGGAAGATGGCATTTTTATTGGTTGAACACGTAGTTTTGCCTAATGAGTTACGCAGGAGTTTTCTGGATCGTTATTAAGCTCTGATGTTAAGTTGTGCTCTTGCTCGCCGTACAGAATTAAAGTTTTGACAGATCTAATCTGTAATGTATTTAATTAAGCAAACATAGGCCATCAAACACAATGAGCTGGAGGGGAGTTTCAGAGGTTTTAAATTTTCTTCCAGGCTTTTGTTGAGGGGGGTGGCTCAATGCTCTCTATCATGATGGGTGGTGAGATATCCAGGCATATTACAGTAAATGGCCCTGTTAGAGATTGTCAAGGGAGAGGTGTTCATTAGTAGCCACACTATATGTAGCTAAGTGTGGGATAGTGATTCTCTTTTTAAAACAACCTTGACTTTGCCAGCTGGGAACAGTAGAAGGATTATGTTTAACTTTTAGGGGGGAGAAAAAGCATTTGACTGCCTGGTGGAGGAGGGAAGAGTTGAGTCAGCCGTACATGTTGCTATTGTATTAAATTATTAAATCTTGACACTGACGTATATATAGCATTAAGATATGAGCTTGTGAGTCAATGGCAAATTTTTCAATACTTATTTAAATACCTTTGTAATGTAAAACTAATAGGTTTTTTAAAATGTAACTCACAGTTTGTTGAATTTGGATAATAATAACTTTACTTTGTAAATGCAAATTAGAAAAAATATTTAACATGACTACCAAAATGAAACATGATAAAGTATCTGAGATAAACTTGGAAAAATATCTTCCTCCCAACACAGAGAGAGGCCTGTGAAGATCATTGTGGAAACCCAGGTGGTCAATGGATTGACTGTTTTCTCTGCTGAGCCAACTCAGGTCTGATGAGATGGAGCAGTCACTTCTTTAACTTCAAGAGAGAGAAGAAAGAGCTGTTTTTTTACAATTGGCTAAATTTGAGGACAAGCACTTTGGCAAAGGTCTGTAGGGGGTGAAAACAGTTTGTAACACTAAGATCATAATATGAATACTGAGCAAATAGGGTGATTTTCAGAAAACTGGATGACAATTTTTCTGAATTAATATGCATTTTTACTTTCTTTTCAAAAGTGCACTCTGTGAGCCTCTGTTAATGTCATATTTTTTTCAACAGAAAAGCAACTATTAAGTAGCTCAACTTTTTTTTTTTTTTTTTTTTTTGCAGTTTTGGCCGGGGCTGGCGCCCTACTCCTTGAGCCACAGGTGCCGCCCCAAGTAACTCAACTTTTGAACTAGACAACCATCCAAATCTGGTCTTGGCTCCATTTTATGAATTCCATGTAGGTAGTCCCTTGAAAAACAGTGCATCAGTTGAGTGAGATTAGGGTTCATGCTGTCCTCTGAATAGCTCATTTTTAGGATCTACTGTGTTTTTTGGTTGGGCCAGGTGGCTTGCATTTTATAACCTTTGGTCTAATTCACAGTTATCATGAAGAGCATCTCAGACTAACAGACCAAATTCTATCTTCTGTTCTCTTTGATTTGGTTGGCACAGTTCTTTTAAAATTTGAAACTGAATGGATTTAGGAGGTGGGAGTATGAGCATTCCAATTCGCCATTAGTCTGCGCCCTTCTTTGTTATCTGATACCTGGACCAATTCACACAAGAAGTGTAACACCGTGGCCCCAGTCCTTTGCGATGTCGTGATGTCATGTAGTTGTCAGGCTGCCCTCCCATCCTCAGGTCTGGTGCAGACTCATTGGTGAATTCACAACTCCAGCCTTGACCCAAGTGGGGTTCTTCCTCCTGGGAAAACTGGATACCTGACAAGTCCTAAAGTTTAAGGCTAAGTTAATCTCAAGTTACTCTGGCAAAAAAAGAATAGCCTTGCTCTTTGCTTCCCTATGGATGGTGGGTGAGAGGTGAACTTTACAGAGTAGGGCAGCAATTAAGAGGCCCTGGAACAGGACGTTGAATCATAAAGTATATTACCACCTTGTTTATTTTTGGATTCTGTTGCCTATAAGTCTCAAGGACTAAGGGATTAGGATGTGTGGAAATACATATATATTACTAAGGAAGAAGGCTTGTTCCTCTTGTCTATTCATCTTTGGCCTCAGGGCACATACTCTTGAATTGCATTAAATATTATATGAAAATGTTTGTTTAAAGTCCTTTCAACTGACAGGTTATTAAATGCTAGATCAAATGACATGAAAATTCAACATCAGACTTGTTAGTGGCTGAGTTAAGGGTGGGATATGTTGATTCCTGTATAAACAAATAGACGTGGAAATAGCCTCAACATCATTAACCTGTTGAACAGTGGTTCCAAAGAAGGAAAAAGGAGTGAAGCAATTTTTTAAAAGCCGTCCAAGGGCAATTAGAGTTAGCAGAAGTTCATGTACTTATGATTATACTTGAGAAGGTACAAACTTAATTTTTACAACAGATGTTTGGCAACTAATTAGGAATAGATGCTTTAGTGAGTAATCCAGCTCAATCACTGCAGACCTCAGCATACTTGGAATATTTAGCCTGGTCTTTATAACAAATGGTAATAAAAATATACATAGCAAACAATGAACAGAAAATGACCCTTTCAGTTGCTTCTTTCTCCAAAGCAGGCAGTCGACTTTCAACATCTGGGTCACTCTTGTTTATGTGTTTTTAGTCAAATGATTTAAGTTTTGGGGGAAAAGTTCCCTTTAGTCCAATAATAGGTCAGGAGAAATGACATTAATGGCAAAAATCAGTCTCCCCGCAGAAGGTCAGTGGAGAAGTGTAATCAGTTTAGAACTCGATGTTGTAACTTACATGAATGAAAGACTTTTCTTCAGGTGACATTAAGATGAAATATTTAAGATAAACTGGAAGATTTGACTGGAAATTCACAATGGCTCTCTGAAATAGTCTGCCCTGATTTACAGATCCTCAATTTTCAATTTATGAGCTGAGACCAGAGTATACCACTAGAGGATGAGAATAGAGTAGTCATATTAGAGGCAGCTCATATATCCTAAAGACAGACTTTGGAAGAATTAGAAAGTATAATAAAGTGCCTGTCCCTTTAAGACAGGGCCTGGCTCACTGCCAATTTCAAACCTTAAAGCATTAGATATTTTTAAAACCCTTAAAACTGTCACTTTTCCCCTAGACTTTTTGTCATCTGTAAATGAAAAAACAGTACCAGAGAGATTTGCCCGTATTGTTTCTAGTCTCCTCAGGATATTTTTGAAAAGTAAATATTTATTGCTGACAATAATTTTTTGCTAAGGTTAACTAGCACTCCAAGTACAAAGCCGGGCATCTGAAAGACAGAGAAACTGCTGGGCCACTTTCAAGTTACTCGGATGTCCAGGAAACTTGCAAATGAGATGATTCAGAATGCAAATTATTAAAACTTCTTTATCCTTTTCCAAAGGAGAGAGTAGAAATTATTTTTTTGGTGGTGGGCAGCTAAAGGATGTCTGGGGCTCAGGTTAACTTAAACTCAGGCTAGAGGCCATGGGGACACCAAACAAAGAAAAAGCAGCCGGGGGGCCTTTCCTGGCCTGTGTGTTCCTTCAGCTCCTGGAGGTGGATTTGACCCTACCTCCCTAAATTTCTCCAACTTCTAGAGCACAATTACTTAGTAGATCACTTACTGTGTAACTTCCTGTTAGATATTCCCAGAGATCTTCCCGCAAACATTTTACTATTACCTTGCTCTGAAGGATAATTGGAATTTTACTTTTATTTTTAAAATTTGTATTTATTTATTTATTTTTTGAGATAGAGTCCCACTTCCTTGTCCCTGGTAGAGTGCTCTGATGTCACCACGCACAGTAACCTCAAACTCTTGGGCTGAAGAGATCCTCTTGCCTCAGCCTTCCAAGTAGATGGGACTGCAGGCACTCGCTACAATGCCTGGCTAGTTTTTGGAGCCGTGGTCTCACTTTTCTCAGACTGGTCTTGAACTTGTGAGCTCAAGCAGTCTACCCGCTTCGGTCTCCCAAAGTGCTGGGATTACAGACATGAGCCACCATGTTTGGCCAGAATTGTATTTTATTAAAAAGCATTTTATAATCAGATATGTTAGGAAAAGATAAAGTTAACAAATTTCTCTACTGCAGATTTTCTCAAACTCTATAATATACTCACCAGTCTGAAATCCACGGGATCCCATTTAGTATTTGAGGATATTTTAGCAACCAATCGTATTCTTAGATGTTGTAGCAGTTGTAGTAATCAGTGAATCATATTTTGTTGAATGTTAGTTTAAGGAAAAATAAAACTGTGGGGGTCACTTGGGATTATAATGTTTCTATTACTTGATTACTTAACTAAATAGTGAGTGACATTACATAGATTTTTGGAGAAGACCTCACAATTATATCTATATGTACTATTTTTTTGATAAATACGAACGACTTTAAGATTCTATTTATAAATTACATACCTATTAACAGATAATGTAGATAAAAACATGCATACAGATACAGATACACATTTACTTGTGGTATCACACACAATTTGTATAATTTTTGCCTTCAAGTAACAGAGAACTCAAAATGTAAGTGGTTTAAATTATTTGATATTTTTCCCCCACCTCAAAAGTTACTGTAAAGAAATCAAAAGGAACCTAAGTTTTCTTTCCAACTGTTTAATTCATGGTTTCAAAATGACTTTGTGCAGTTCAGCCATGATGTCTGGATTACAGGCAGGAAGGAGAGAAAAGAAATTGAAAAAAAAGGTGCCCACTTGTTGGGTTGGACGCCACCTCTGAGCCCCGTTCAACTTACGTTGAAATTTTAATGGCAAGAACTTGGCTCCCGGGCTACCTTTATTTTGTAAGGAAGGCTGAGAACTGTGGTTTCTTTAAGACCATGAATACTAGAAACAAATTCCAGGCTTTGATAGTAAGGAAGAAGAGGAGAGAGAATATTGGGTAGATGACTAGAAGTCATAGCTGTAATATGTTCTTTAATGTGCTGTGAACTTGGATAAAAGCATCCGATTACCAACTTAGTTTATACAGGACACTGCTGGAGCCATTGACTTTTAGTTGAGATTATCAAAGATCACAAAAATATATTTCTAGATTTCCAACACCAAAAATGCTTTGGAGTCAATTGTTGGGAAAACTATGAAGATTAGGGCAAAAGAGTATATATCCTCAACCACTTTCTTGATTCAGGGAAAGAAAGACAGTGAGACTGTCATGGGTGAAAGTATTTCACAGGGTTTATTAAGAGGCAGTTAAATACTGAAAACAGCATCAAAAAGGCCTAATTTGACTAAGTTTTTATTTTATTTATTCTTGTATGAAATCAAAACTAATACTCTTTGAGTTTTTGTAGTCCATAAAGTTAATACTTATACTGACATTTCAATAAATTAATTTTATTTACAGAAGTGCTCTTGGTTTTTAAAATACTGTTGAAAAAATCCTGGTGGATTAGTGCCTAAACACAGCTTTTGTGCCAGGCCTCTGAAATCTACAGTGCCATCTAGTGGCGATTATCTTGACCTGTCGACACAGGATCCTTGGTGTTTGGAAATAAGGATTAAGGTGACAGTATCTATTAAAATCAGCTAATGTTAATGTTGCCATAATTTTAGCTATCTTTATTTTCTTTTCCCTTTTCCCCATTATTTTAAATCTTCCTTTTGCTTCAAAATTATGGTCTTTCTTAAAAATCAAAATCCTTTGCTCTGTTTTGCTCAATGACTGTATCTGTTCTTTCACATTTGACCTGTATATAGACATATTTATCATCTAGAAAATAAGGAATTGGATGATTACTTTCTACAGCCACTTTCAAAATTAAAATCTCATGACTTTTATTACTATAACTTTCAAATTTACATGTCTTGGCCTGTTATCATTCCTGAGCCCTTATCACGGATTTCCAAATTCCCAATTGTTGTATCTGCTGTGAGTTCCACTATCTGCATCAGTTCTTAGAATGAGCCTACTTTAAGACCAATGAAAAATATTCCCTATTTTCTGTTAATCATGCTCATTTCTCTTTTTCTACCTAATTGAAATTAGTCCTTAAATCCTGATAATTCTTTTTTCATATTTTTTCTTAATGGAAAGTGGGAAGTAAACAGGTTTTGCAAACAGCCTGAGAAGTACTTGAACCCTGGCTTTGCCAATTATTAGATGTATGACCTTGGGAAAGATACACTCCATTGGCTAGAATAAGAAGACATATACAAATGAAAAAATCCAAGAACGTATACTAGGTACAATCTAGTATCCCATGAACAAAACAATGTCATGGAAACATTTTTTACCATGAAGATAGCTTTCTCACTCATGGACTTATGTGATCAGCTTTGCAATTTCACTTTAGACGTACGTCAAGTTTAGAAGAATGGCACAGAGAATAAAGATGCTATCTTGGATAAGGGGACTACTGTGAATGAAGTTATGGAAGTGGGACTCCACACAATATGCATGGGGTCCTCGAATAATGCCCTTTCCTTAAATGTTGTTTCCTTAGAGCATTGTTGAGGGAAAAAAGTCAATTCTTTCCAAGGGCCACCCTTGGTGTGGCGTCCCGTGTTTTCCCGTGTCTGCACGGATTGCTCCAGGTTGTTTGGTTTCCTCCCACATTTCAAACCTATGCTCATCAGGTTCATAGTTGTATCTCCATAGCCCCAGTGTGAGTGCACTCTGCAGTGGGATGGCCTCGGGGCCAGCACCCTGCACCCTGAGCTGCCATGATAAACTTCAGCCACCTGAGACCCGGAACTAGAATAAGCAGGTTAGAATATGAATGAATGAATATAATTATTGTAAAATAAAAACTTGTAAAGCCTATGATTATCTTAAAAATGAGTGACAGTAACTTGATGAGGGGCAAAAGTGCTGATGGAGTACACCATATTTGTGACTGTTTTTGGACTGTGTGGTGGGGGGTATGCATCTTATAATTTTTGCTTTGCAAACATTCATTCCTTGATTTAACTTACTGCCATTAGGACTGCCATGACTCGCTAACTTCAAAAATGAGGGAAATATTTATCTACCCTGTTTTTATTACTCTTTCTTAACTTTATGTGCAGCTCTAGTTTTTCCAATGTTTACTATTGTAAGTGTTTTTGCTTTTTATTTAGAAGTTTGGTTTTATTTCTGTGAACAGAACCTTGGCTCTTGTATCACTTAGTCTATGGCAGAATTGGTTTTGTTATATGCAAGTTGCAGTTTTGATGACCTGTCGATGACATTAGATGATAAGTGAGGACTTACTGGATTCAGGCCACAAGGAGACTTATATGTCTAAGCTGGAAGAAATTATTTTTTTCCAATGTGTTTGAACATTTGAGTTTTCTTAGGTTGTGGAGAGCCTTGACCTCCAGGTTTAAGTATTTGAATCTTGGGGTAAAGTGGTTTGAGGATTCTGAGTAACAGAATAATTAAAGTCAGCATATTATTCCACAAATATTATAGCTGAGTGAAATAACTTCTTTGTAGTTGAAAGGGCAGGACCTGAAATTCAAGAGAGAAAGAAGATGAACGCAAAAGAAATTGAGAGCAAAGCAAATGAATAGACGTGGGACTAGGCAAAGGTGGAGCAGGGATTCTAAAAGGCTGGTGGAAAACTTGAATTAGGTCACGTTAACTTAGACTTGGAGTCTCCAGTTTAATTTATACGTAACCATCTTTTGCTTTGACATATGTAACAACTTGGATTGGCCATCTAACGTGTAGGCTCAGGTGATAGGATGATAAATACTTAAGAAACTTGTCCAATAAATGAATGGGTCATTCAGACCTCAATTCAGTTAAACTAAACTCAGCAATACTCTAAACATATTCTTAAGTACTCCACAGATAGTCAATATGGAGCATTTAAAAACAAAAAAGAAACAAAAAATGAGTTATCAGCAAAATATAATGATTATACTCACAAGACATGGTCCACGAGTGGTAAACAGAAATATAAAGACTGAAAGATTTTATTAGGTTGTGCAAATCATCAAATTGAGACAGTTGAAAAAATGCAACTTGCCTCTTGTGAGCCTTAGGAGGCTTTTACTATTCTAAGAACAACAAGAGAACCATCTGCTTGAGGAATCCTTTAAAAATTGCCATGCGCTATTTACCAGTTCAGGATACCATCTTGCTTTGTTCTTAAAATCAGGAAAGAACCAAGCATATCCAGGTAAACACCCTAAGTGTGCAGTGTGATTGCTCACTAAATACTGAAGATTGTACTTTATAAGAATTGGAAGGGAATTTGGAGATCAAGAAGACCCACCTTCTGTCCCTCCATCATTTTATACGTGAGGAAATCGAAATTGAAAAATTGCCAGACTCACTAGCGACTAGTGTAAAGATTTGTGCATTACACTGGGCTCTCTCTAAAGAGATTTGTTAGCCATTCATTTTATGTTTGAACAACTTTGAACACATCAAAAGCATCATTTTCTATATAATATCTTGGGGAAAAGTACAGTCCTTAGGATTGTGAAAACCTTGAGGGTGGAAACCATGATTAGAAAACGCTGCTTTCAGAAAGTTCATATTGAATGAATGAATGTTATTTCTATTTTATAGATGAAACTAAAACCAAGCAATGTTAAGAACTGGTTACAGAGTAGAGCTGTGAATCTTCATCCTTTGAAAATATTGGCACATGTATTATAATCTCTTTCTTCTAAATGGAAAATTGCTTTTACAATTGATTACTTAGTTTATTTTCTTAACTACCTGATTACTCAGATGATTAAATTAATTAGATTTAATTATATTGTGTACATTCTCCAAGCTCTTGTCAGAAGGCATATTCTTTTTTGGATGTTAAACCAAACACATTCCCTTGCTGCTGGAATTTAAAACTGTTTATCATTTTCCTTCTGGTACAATGAATTCCATCTTTAATAACTCAAGAATGAATCGTATGGAGGGCTCCTATCTGACTTGACTTTGCAGTGTTTTAAGAATATGAGAGGAATTCTGATTCCTGTCCTGACATGGGAAGTGGGTGAGCATTTTCCTTTCCAGGCAGAGAGTGGATTAGACATGGCTATTTCTGTTCTTTTAGGGAAGATCCTGCTATGCTTCTGCCCGCTGAAGGAGCCTCTTCCTGAAGATTAGGAGATAATGCATCTGGAATAACATGAGCTCATCCAGGTTTGTGGTTTATCTGAAAATCAAATCCCAATAATCTCATAGTCCATCTGGCTGCATATACATTTGGGTAAAGTTGAAAGATCAACCAGGACACAGGACTAACAACTTTCAAAACAAGAGAGGAAAGGAAAGCTCCATTTTTAAGTTGGGGCTAAACATTCCTTTGCCTTTGGTGATATGTTTTTCTTTCAGCAGCACAGAAGAGTGCTGTTGGCAGAAGGCTCTTACTGTGTTTGTTTCTCCTGTGGGTAAATGTGCTCAGCAGGCCCTTGTAAGTGTGAACAGAACACAGACCTAGCTCATGCCCTGGCTGAACAGAAAAATTTAAAGGTGTGAAAACATGAATCTAGAGATTGAGTAGATTAGCCTTTCGACATTCACTTTACAAAGAATAGCTCTGTCCTGGGTTATGGGATGGTTAGTAGAAAAGCCAAGGAAGGTAGCAGAGCAAAATGTTTGGTAGTTACCAGTGTCAGATAAAAGCATGCAGGTTAGTAGTAATTAAAGGCTTTTGAAGGAAGACTGACCATGGTTCAAGGTCAAGTATTGCTGCATGGTATTCTAGTTGCGTAGCTTTGAGCAGGTTGTTTATCCTCTTGCATCTATAGAGTGTATCTCATGGATTCATGGATTCTTTCAAGCTTCCCATTGGATAATGTATGTGAACTAAGTGGACAACACGGAGTCTAACAAAGAATAAGTCTATGATAAGTACTGATCCATAGAATTGATAGCCTATGCACTTGCAAATGACTTTCTGGAGTGTTGGTAGGATTCTTTTTAAATACGAAGATTTATAAAAGCCCCGTCTGGGCCAAGATGCTTTTCTAAACATTGCTGATGGTTGTGAAAATTGGTGCAGCACATTTCTGGAGGACAGCTTTTTAATATGAATCAAAAGGCTTAAGAAAGTGTGTATATTTCACCTAAAAATTCAAATTTTGTTACTTACACTGAGGAAACAATCAGAAGCATAAACTAAGATTAAATCTCAAAAGGGTTATGATGTATTTTCCCAATACACAGCAAGTATTACTTAAAACAGTTAAAATCCAAAATCTAAGTTCTGCACAGATGGTAGAGTTTATGGAAGAATTTGAAATGGATGGAAGAGTTTGAAACTAGTAGAAATCTTAGTTCAGAAGAATCTTTCAGAATAGGTGCTTTTAATCTAATGTTGAAAGAAGCAAAACATTTACAAGGTAGCATATACTCTATAACAGTAGTTTCAAAATTCAATAGTTTCAATAGTTTGAGAATACTTTCAATAGAATAGCTTCAATATTTACAAGATATTGTAAAAGATAGTTTCAAAATTTAGAAAAACCTATACCAAAACAATAGAAGTCACTGCCTAGACAGCTTTCAATATGGTCATGTTAAAATGTAAAAAATACAGAGTTTTATAACAGCCTGGTTTTGAACTGTAATTGTTAAAATATTAAAGAAAATAATAATTATTATTATAAAGTGCCTGATTTTTTTGTCTTGACCATCCTGGTTTTAAATTTCAGCTAAATTCAATATTATAAAGATGCATCAGTTATGTAAGTGTAAAGTTTTAGCAAGTACTTTAAAGACTTTGCCTGAATAGTCAATAATTAAAAACCATGCTGGAACTTTTCCTGGTGCCTAAAGAGAACCTCCAAAAGCCAGGCCATTCAATTAGTATTAAGCAAACTGGACATCTGATCATTTTCTCAATTTAATAGTATTCATCATCTCTAGTAGCTGAATGCTAACGTCTAAATTTACTTTCTACAGTTTATTTTTTTCACTAAAATTCCTGAATAATTTTAAGGGAAAATATTAAAATCACAGTAGCTTGATACTCTGATCATGATTTAGAAGCCAAATTTAGGTGAATTTACTACAGACAGTGATTCATTACTGTTATGTCATTAGAAATTATTTGGTTTTAGTATAAAATTAGAGAAACAAAAAAATGAAAAATGCTTAACCTCCTCTCTCCGATATCATATAAAACAGATCATTCTCAGCCATGAATTATACAAAGTGACTTTCTATTTTCAATGGTCTATCTAGATATTTATTACATTTTAATTTCTTCTAGAAAAATGGCTACCTAGATGTTTTAAAAATGCAGATGTGAGGTTTTAGCATCTCGGAGAGGTTCTTTTGTTTATTATGGGTTTTGTCCAATCACCAAAAACGTTACTTGGTAGAACGACCTGTAAGTTTCGACTACCATGTAAAAGCCTCTGCAGGTAAAATATAAACACAAGCCCAATATTGTCTAGATCACCATGTGTGTCGTCTGCCCTCAATCATCACGGAAAGATAACGGGGAATGGTAAAGGTCCATCTGATCACACTGCCCTAGAATAGGATCTGCAGGACTCCAATGGGGCTAATGTTTTTTAGGTACAACATACAAAAATGACTTGATAATGGGTTGGGGCAACTTTTTCCAATATTTTGGCCATGTCTAACCAGTGCTCAGCATGTAGATTACAACTCAACCAAATGCAGGCCAGTTTCTACATTTGTAGAGATTTCGTCTCCACAGGTCATTTGGGTGTTAACTCATCTAGTTTAGAGTTGTGTTAATTTTCTGAAGATTCCACTTCGATTGCTTTAAAAATTGGGGGCTGGCATCACAGAATACTCTCTATCTAAACCGCTTAACCTGCCTCTTCTGTTTCCTAGGTGACACAATGATGCTCTTACTGTTACCCTGAGGCACACCTTCTCACCTTTAGGAGATGAGCTTGATCTGGGACGATTTTATACAATTGCTCACTTTGTTGACCTCATTGATGTTAGAGTTGGTTTGAAATTATAAGCAGAACTTGAACTCCTGAACTGGCACCATGCGGTTGAGATCTGCGTCCAGATATAGCACAAGAAAAGAACCTTAAATGTTGCGATGAAACACATGAGGTATAGACCACAGAAATCCTGACTCTAAGTAGGAAGGCAAATTCCTTATTTATCAAACATGCTTGCAGAATCAGCAGCCACAGGTGTGGAAGGAAACAAGGCTAGACATTATTTTATAGATGCACATTAGAAATGACTCTATCACTAGTGTGTTCAAATAAAATCCCTTGAACGTCACATAAGTATCACCTGCATACCTCTTCTTCAGTACAACACACAGAGCCCACATTTGCATAAAGTGAGGGTGAAGTGAGACTCAGAAGTTGGTTCCCCGGGACAATCTCATTTGGGGAGACAATGTGATCATCCTTAGTTCACGGAGCTGGAGCTCCATTTCTAGTCATGCTGGCCTTTAAAAGCCTTACAGTTCAGCATCTCTGCTGTAAAGTGGGGGAGCTGGCATTCTTTAGGACCTGGGGGAGTTGTTGTGTTCCACTGGAATGTGTTGAATGGCTTGTAAATTAGAGTCCCTAATGAAAACTCGCTGGTGTCCAACTGGAGCAGTCATCTGGTTAAAATCAGGCAGTAATTCCACTAATTTTACTGCCCTTCTCCCAGCCCTCAACGCCTCATTTAGGAAAAAATGTTTATGTTCCCCTCAAAACACCTGCGTTTTAACTTCAGTCCCCAAAGCAATTATAGTTTTTATTTTATTTTCTTTTATTCTATTTTATTTTTTAAGTCTCTCTGTTTTGAATGAAGCGTTCCTTTCTTTTGTAAAACACAATAAATAAAATCAATCCTGAAATCGTTAACTGGAAGCATTTGGAGTTGTCTTTTTTGGTGTGTGCACAGACAGACCCCAGCTTTGCAGCTGTTGCCCAGAACCCTTTAGCTATTTTTCAGAAACCAATAGCCAAACGCTTCTCAAAGAAGTTTACGTTGTGACTGAAGGAGTTCAGATTTGAAGACAAGGGTGTGACTGTCACTTATCTGATTTAAAACCTTCCAAGCAGACTGTAGTTTTTATCAAAATTTAGTCCTGTGGATTCACCGTGATTTTATCAATATAACATCGCTAAAAAATGGTCTCAATCCCCAAGGACAAGAAAGGTCTATGGCAATCGGAACTGAAATTATACAGACATATGTGGGTACACATATGTAGACACGCATACACACATGTATATTCCATAGTGTTGATGGCATAGTATGGAATTCTGCAGCACTTGCTTTGTCCAAATGGATGAATATGGATTAATAGAGCTTTACCTGGTATTTAGTTTTTCTTGTTTCCACTTGTTTAAATTTTCTGAAAATAAGGTGAAAAAATTCTCTCAAAGGTAGGAATAAATTCATAACTTTGTATTCCATTTTGTTTCTTGATACAAAACAGAAGGAAAAGAATTTCAAGTAACATGTACACAAATCTCTCTATTTGTTTCCAAAGCATCACCTTTTCCCCCTTCTCCCTCCACCCTATGTCTGGGAAACATCTGTGAGCTGGGTAGGCATTCTGGGTAATGACATGCAAATGAGCCTGCCAGTTAACAGAATTTCCTTGTCCAATAATGGAATTGGACCAACATGTAGGTTTTTAAATTGGAGCCAGGCTTGGTCAGGCCAGATGTGCAAACAAGAGCACGTGTCCCTGGTTTTTAGGGGCTGGAGTAGCAATGCCCTATGGGGGAGGGGAGGAAGCTAAAACCATGTGACAGGCTATCAAATACAGAACAAGCAATGGCTGGAATCTCGTCTGCACATCATTCCTGTTTAGGTATTTGTAAATGTCTGCCAGCTGGGAGAGTTGCCTGTGCATCCCCTGGTGTCTCCTGTCTGCCAGTTTGGCCAACTGGGGGTGGCTGCCCTGGTCTGGCTCTCACGGGATCTCCTTACCTTAGGTGAGGCCACTCATCAGGCTCCCCATGGACACACTCACCTTCAGAGGCAACCTGAGGCACTTAGCGGTCAGGTGGTTAGGGAGGGTCTTCTTTTTCTCATTTACCATCCTGAAACTCTGAAGGAGCAAAGGCAGTAGACCTTCCACTGGGCATCCTTGGAAAGACCTAGTTGCCTCTCCTGACCATGAGAGTGACAAATCCCAACTGCAGGCCCTTCCAAGTCAGTAGTACAAGGGGCTTCCTACTTAGAAAGTAAAACTGATGCCATTAACTTGGTGACCTTAAAAGGGAATTAAAGTGGCTGTTGAAAAATCTGAAAGAACTAAGGAAGAGAATGGCAAATGAGCTTAAATCAAAATGTGGCTTTTCCCAGAATGGCTTGAAGTAGAATTTCAAAGCTTTCCTTTTTAAAGTGAAAGAATAACTTACCTTTTTATTTAAAAAATGAAAGCCGAAGAAGTATTACATTATAGATGTCACAATTAATGATCGTCATGCAACTGAGGCTCATTGAGGATCAGAAAATGAGCAAACATTTGGATATACTTCTCAAAGATGATGGATATATTTAACTGATGGCTATTGAATTTATCAGGGTCAGTTAGCATAATGAAAACATTTTATTAGGCTGTTAAAAGGATAAATTGTTTTCATATTTATTCATCTGTTCCCAAGGCTAATTTTGGGGTTTTTAAAGCATGCTTTTCATGTTCCTGAAATGAACAGCTAAGTAAATAAAGCATTAGTTTGAGAATAGAAGTAGCCATCATGGATATAATATAGTACTTTTCAGTACAGTAATGATTTTCTGACTTAATGTTCATCAGCCACAGTAAATAGTCACCGGAATTCCCAAGCTAATAAAAAATAAACAAAAGTAAAAAATATATATCAGTAAGAAAAAAATGCTAACTTAAGTCAGGTTGAGTTTTATTAAATGAAACACAAAATCAGTATATAAATAATAAGTGGAATAAGTATAATTCCACTTAAGCTGATAACACTTGCTTTAACTCATTACTGAGGACATTTTCATGGTTAGAATAATACGAAGAATCTGGGGGAAAAAACTCCATTTTATTTTGCTTATTTAAAAAAGTCAACATTCCTGATTAAAATGGGAACCCTTAGATTCTCATCCTCAAAGCATTTTTGGGCTGTAGAAGCTTTTAGAGAGGAAAAAGTGCCAGGCAAAGCTGTGCCCACTTTCCCATTTAGCAGTGAAGTCTATGCATTTGTTTGTAGCCCAAAATAGCAAACAGTCTTAAAGTAGGGGAGTTCAGATTGTCCTAGCCTTCTTGGTGTTTGTTATCTGCCTTCTTTCTTTGAATAGTCCTGATTCTAGAGGTTAAAACAAATGCAGCCAAAATCCAATTTGCAACTCACCTGCACTCAATCCCTCAGCTGAAAGTTCACTCTCTGGATGTTACAGCACGAGTCATGCTCTGACTTTTTCTACCATTAGTTTCCTCTCCATTTAAATCATTGGGTCACCTCCCTAAACACTGGTAGTTTTAGTGGAACTGTCCCCAATTCTGTTCACTTTATACTCTCTAATTAATACTAACCACTTCCATGGCTGTGCTGACCACCTATCTCTTCAGCCTTGACTCTGTTCTACAAAACCACGCTTGTCTACAAGCATCCTGCCTTGAGAATCCTTACATTCACCACAACTGAGATAAATGCCATTTGGCAACATCTCTTCTTCTTGTCCTCTGTTGGATAAGAAACTCACTGTGCACTTTGACCTCCCACCCCTCCCTTGTCCCATGGCTAGAACATTAAGTAGCATGCACTCAGCCTCAGAACTTATTTCCAAAACAAAGCCCTTCCTCTCCACTCACCTGCTCCCACTGCCCCAAACTAGCTCACATCATCTCTTGTTCCGATGGTGGTGTCAGCTTTTCTCCCACTCCTTCTTCCTTTTCCAGTAATGCTCTCCATCACCACCAGATCTTATTTCTTTCCTTCTAGAAAATCAAGTGAATACTGTTCCTGAACAAAAATGCCCCTTAATTCCTTCCTGCTCCTTGCTGGATGAAATCCGGATTCCTACTCTGTAGGAGCCCTTGTAATGGGAACATAGTCTTTCTTCTCACCTTCTCTCAGGCCACCTGTCTCCTGCCCCATCACTTTTGGTGACATCCCCTCTGCCCATCCCCTCCTCCTTGTACACTGGAGTCTGTACATCTGTGTCCTGGAACCTGTTCTTCTTTCTGATTTGACCATCGTCGTGGAGTCCAGAATAACCAAACCACTTCTTTTCCTTCTCAGCGGGCAGGGATGCAGGTTAGTTTGTGTATTGTCATTGTCAGTTACTCCTCCTCACTTAGGGGATGACACAGATAGTAAGATAGATGTTGGCACAATTATCCTTCAGGTTTTACCTTAGGGAAATGAAAAAAGAAGGAAGTTTCCACGCAAACTGAGTTGGCTTGGAGGTCTCGAGTGTGGAGGAGTTCTCTCCTGTGCCAAGAAAAACACATGTAAATTAGCATGGGAAATGCACACGGTTGGCCATAGAACAAAACTGATTAGGAAAACCAAGAGCAGAGTGACAGATTCCAGAAGAGTTTGTCAATATGCAGCAGGGACCTGGAAGTTGATCCCCGACACATCGAGGCTATTACGGAATCTGGCATCTCTCTCCACACTCCGGTAGCAGCAATCTAGGCCGCAATTTACATTTTCCATTTGTATTAGCTCTTGGATCGCGTCGGGGAAGTGTTAGAGGCAGTAGATTAGAGAGAAACAGACCGAGCAGCAGCAGTAGAGGAACAGGCAGGCATGCAAAATGTGCAACAAAGGGCAGATTGAAGTAGTCACTTCAGCTTTAAACCAATGTGTGTGTAATTAACAGCACCAATTCATGATTTAATTTCCCCAACATATTACTCTTTATTGCAAACCCTTCATGGAACGTTGTTGAGTTGGCTGTGAATCAGAAAGAGGCTTCGAGATGGGGCTGACATAGTTTCCTTCAGTTTTCCGTGACTGAATTGGGTGCTGGGGACAGGCAGCATCTCACTGGCAGAGCTCAAGCCCCTCTTCACCTCGGCAGCAGGGATGGAAATAGCTGAACCACCTAGTGCTTTCTTGTTGCTAGGACACTGCATGAGGACCAGCAGGTCCACTTTGAGAACTGGGACTTCTGTCTTGTTCAGTTACTAGTCTCTCTACCAAGACCACCTACAATCGTCAATTAGCAAGAGTTGTAAAAGGATCCATACTAAATAGGCATCTAGATTTGGCTTCATTTTTGCATTCGTGGTTGGACTTTTCAGATGGTAACAGCTTCCAGTCCCTTTTAAGGAAATGAGATTTGAAACAGAAACTAAATTTTCATCTCTCAAAGGGAAAACAAGAACCACACACACGCACACACAGAGCAAATCTCTCCCTTACCTGTTTCTTTTAAAAGATGCTATCAATTTGGTGGCACAGAATGTGATGTAGGCTGAGAGAGAACATAATTGGTAGAGAGAAGGAAGAATAAAAATATTAGGATATTATGAAATTCATTAAATTTCCAATGTAATGTGTTGCCGGTTCAGATTCTATAATCATCTCCAAAGTACATACGAGCAAAAGAAGAAAACTCAGTCATAAGAAACATGAATTATTTAAAATATGGCTCTACTCACACAAAAAATGAAATTAACAGCCCACAATTCTCTTAATAATTCAAACAAAATTCCCTAATTTTTCTTTAATCATTTGTGTTTTTAATAAAGGATTTTTCTGCCCAAAAGAGTGGAGTGATATCCTCAAATGCCCACTTTGTGTACACATTTGAGTATGTTCTATAATTAATTTTGAAGTGAAAGAAGAAGGTGCCAACATTTAGAGCGGTAAGTCCATGACTAGAACAATTGGCACCTTGCATACAAGCATAGGTAAAGTATTTTGTAGGTAAACTACTTTTCCCTTTTTCTTGAACACACACATATTGTGTAAATAAAAACATTCCCATTTTTAAAAGTTCTTCTTGGGTGGGGGAGTGTATCTGTAGACCATTAAGAAGCTACATTCAACCACAAATTAGATCAGGAAACTGAAACTACTCAGATTAGAGCAAGCCACAGTTCTGAGAAAAATATGTTGTCATTTGGGGTTGAAATTTTTTTATAGTAAAGCAGAGGAGAAGTAATTTTATGGTCAAATATAATCCCATCTATTCTTGCAGAGAAAAAATTTGGCTTAAACTGATCCAGTTCATGTAAGGTTAAAACAGGTAGATCTAGAGTCCCTTTTACCTCACCTTTTGGTGGCTCAGTTTGTGTAAAAAAAAAACTCAAATGAGGAAGAAGAGAAAAATGTAAACATTCTGTTCATAAATTCCAGGCTGAATTCTCACCACCATATATCTGGTGTGTTTTGGAAGACTCTTGTACATGTGACTTGTTTTTAGAAGGAATTATCTTCTATACACCAAACCAATTGGACACTCAAGCCAAATAATGTTCCGAAACCATAATTTTATTTATTTTTTTTATTGTGAAACCATAATTTTAATCTGTGAAGTAGGTTTGAACTGGAAATATTCAAAACCAGAATTCTAAAATGGCAAAGAGTTGTCTAAAGTCCTAAATATCTATAGTTCTAAAATTCAGTAATACTTTTCAGGATTATTTGAAAATTATAGTGTTGTTTTCCATAAAACATATGTTGGCTGTTTCATCTGCCCAGCTCTGATTATAGTTTTACTCAATTCTGAAAGGATACTGCCTATCTGAAAATCCTTATTGCATTTATCAACGTATCTTAATCTACCAAATTAACTTCAGAGTTCACAGAAGCTGTTTATTGCTTGTTTATTACGTTTGTATTAAATCCACTATATACCAACAATGAAAGCAATTCCTAAACAGGCAGTGAATTACACAATGATGATATGTTTATAGGGAAAGCTTTTAGTTTTTGTGACATTAGTTCTATCCTATTCCTTCTTGTCCAGAATTGTGTTATGATCTTTAGCTTTGAAATAAACCTCAACGTTGGAAAGTCATCTACTATAGAAGATTCTGCCTATATTTTAAGTGGATACTTCTTCATCTTTACGCATGCCCTACTCATGCCTTGCCTGCCTACTTTTTCAGCTTAACTGCATGCAAAGTTTAACTAACTTTCAGTTTTTAAGAACCCTGGAATAATCCTATATCTGCAGAGAGACTTTAGTCTCACGGCCCTAAAACATCTAATACCATGTGTCACTCTCAAAAGACCACTGATCTGGCTCGGCACCTGGGCTCAAGCGGCTAAGACACCAGCCACATATACCTGAGCTGGTGGGTTTGAATCCAGCCCAGGCCTGCCAAACAATGATGGCTGCAACCGAAAAATAGCCAAGTGTTGTGGTGAATGCCTGTAGTCGCAGCTACTTGGGAGGCAGAGGCAAGAGACTCGCTTGAGCCCAGGAGTTGGAGGCTGCTGTGAGCTGTGATGCCACAGCACTCTATCCAGGGTGACAGCTTGAGGCTCTGTCTCCAAAAAAAAAAAAAAAAAAAAAGGCCACTGATCTCTTATAAGCTAGAAAATCTTGTTTCACTTTACTTTCAGCCCCAAGGTGGAAAAAAAAACAGGCAGAGCAGAGCACACACAACTTTCTGGTGTCTCATTATAACCTATGAAGCTTCATGCAAAAAAGTCAAAGAGAAATGGAAATCTGCTTTTAATGTTGGGATAATTTGAAAGACAATGTGACTAATTTAGACCTGAATTATCTGGTTGGGCCTTAGTAGTGCCAATTAAGTTAACAGAATAAATTATTTTAGGGCTGATAATTTGCTTCAAACAAAGGGATCTAAAGGATCATTTACAAACCCAGTTAATAATGTTTTCAGTCCTAATTACTCAGTTTGGCTACCTAAGTCAATCTATTTGCTGTGTAATTATGTAATTGCTTAATTCTCCATTGCAGGTCATTGAGAGGATTAAATGAAATAGTATATTTAAAGAATTTAGCAGTGCTAGCTGCAGGTATTTGCCTCTGGACCACTACACCCTATTCTCACCACACCTCACTAAGGGGTGGTCTTGTGGTAAAGACTCACATCACAGTAGAAGCCAACCTTGCACCATTTGCACTCCATGCAAATTACACTATAATTAATTTGGTCACAGGACAGTTCCATGTACATCTATGCTCAGGACTACATAAGGAAAGGCCAGGCATCTGTGAGTTAGAAAGTTGGGAACAAAATGGAACAAAGAGACTAACATTTTGTGGCTGTGTCATCCTGTTGTCTAAGTTAACCCTCAGAGAAGCCCCTGAAGATTAAATGAACCATTTTCTGCAAGAAGATGCTGAGATTCAGCAAGGTTAAAAACACTCCCAAAGTCACTTAACTATTAAGTGATAGAAATGAGACATCTGTCCAGATTTCTGTTACCACAATGTCTTTATTCTGTCCTCGACTCTGGGTGCTCAGATGCAACGCCATTCAGCCCAGGGGCAGAGCGCCTCTTTCAGCTTGATAAAATAGACATCATGGGGCAAGATACAGATCAGACTAAATTTTATAGATTGGCTTTGGATTTAAATGACAGCAGCTAAACATCCAACAACCTGGATTTTTTCACCTTGACCTTTACATTAGATGATTTTCTCTTCTCTTTTGAAAACTATGGATTGAGAGCTATAATTTCTACAGGAGGGCATATCAGCATCAGGCTCATAGTTTGTGGCGCCATATTCCATGGAGTCCCACACTTTTCCCGAAATCTTCTCAGGAAGCCCCTGAGAATCCTGTGTGATTGTGGGAGGGAATGCAGAAGCCCTATAGAAAGAAAGGAAAAGATGGTAAAAGAAGGATTTAATGAAGTTATTCCACGTTTGAATATTAGTGGAGAATTCTTGGGCCTGAGTCAGAAAACTGGGGTTTCATTTTTCTACAGTCATCTTTCTCCACGATGTGCCCTCCATCAAGTCTCTCTTCTCTTTCAATCTTGGCTTCATCCTCAGTGAAATAATGCTAGCTTGGTCTATTGGGTTTGCGAGGATCAAGTGGAAGGATCTATGTGAAAGTTCTTTGAAACATAAAATCAAACAGCCACGTACAAACGTGAGGATTATTAGCCGTCAGTCTGTTCCATGTTTGTTGCCAGGCAAATCCTTGGCCCCTTGCCCCAACCGCAACATCCTCATGACAGGCATGGTGCATGGTAGAAACCGGAAACAGGCCACTTTCACATTATTTTAAAATTTGTTATGAAATTTTGCCAAAACTTTATAAATACCAGCCACGGCAAATGGGGTGTTGTACCGCATTCTTTCCACCTCATGAACCATTGTTTTTTGTTCTGAACTCTTAAGCTAAAATGCATGGAGTTGCAGTTGCTTAGCTGGGTCAGCTTGTGAAATGCCTGATATGTAATGCTTGATTCTAGCCAATTATCTCTAGTTCCTCTCTTTTATTAGTGTTAAATTTGAATTACAAGGGGAAGGGTGGGAGTGGAGTGAGGACGAGGCTCTAAACCTTTAAGGCAGTGAATTCATTTGTATTATATTATTATTCCTCTTTATACCCATCACTGGATCCAGTCCTTTGTTGATTTTGGGGCACTCCAAACCCATCTTTTCCTCTACTTTGCTTTTCATTTGCTTCCTAAAAGCGAAAGATGAACTTTCTTTTTGTAAAGCTTAAAAGGAGAAAAATAAAATAAAAAACAACCTCACAACAATCTTAAACTTGTAGTTAACAAAATAAACTGCAGATAAAACCCCTAAAGGTCTTGGCAGCAAATGTTTCCCACTAAAATGGAGCTCTGAGCACTCAGAGTCTGAAACAAATTAGGAAGGAGGGGGAAAAATCAACAGCTCTGGGGTGAAACTGGGGTTGGTGCTGCCTCATCATTTTTAAACCAAAAATAAAACAAGCAAATTTTGTTTAACTGCAGGTCAAAATAAAAAAAAAAATTAAAAAGTCCCTCATCTGTTCAGTGTAATTACTAACAGAGTGCAGTCTTACCAGCTGCAGGGTTCATGGATAAATGGAAAGAACCATAATTTTCTCTCCCTGGGGTTAAACCTCCAAACTTTAAGTCTGTTTCTTTACAGTATGCTTTTAATATACCATGAGAAGCCAAGTCAGAACATTTTTTTTTTTTTTAGAGTATGCATCTCTTTTGGTACCAGAATGAAATAATTGTGTACATAGAAGAATTTGAGCACTAGAAGAGGGAAAAAGAAAGAATTTATCATTCTCCGATTGTCCTCAATTGAGACACTCTATCTTTTCTCTAATGACAACCGACTGGTCTCCAGGTTTTTGTCACTAAGAGATGGGTGAAATTTGCTGCACTCTAGATTTGTCAAATGGTGCCAATTTTCTTCCAAATGTTCGTGTTTCGGCACAACCAGAGAAAGTTTTTTTCTAGTATGTTTCGCTTAATTTTAAGCCCAAGTGTATATTAAGGAAAATTTGACCCATATGTTCCTGATTTATTTACACTTAACTCATTGAACTTTTCATTTATTATTTTTTAACATTTTCGGTGTCCAAAATACCCCATGAATATTTTTTACAACCATCTTTAAATCTTTATTTTATTTTATTTGCATAAAGATGCCAAATCTGGGCTGAAAGGAAATAGAATTTGAGTTCAAACTTCAGTTTGAGATTGAACTCTACAGGTTCATGTGGAGGTCTGTTATAGAAATAGAAAAACTGTATCTTTTCACCTCTAGTGAGGATTTTCTGAATGGGTGATTTCACCTTGTTGGCAGGATCTAATCAAGAAACAGATTACCAGCTGGGGATCGGCATTCACTTCATGGTAAGGTGAAGAGTGAGCTGAAATTGTCCAGTAGCAGAAGCTATCAAAAGCCCTTGCAAAGGCATAGTGGACTTGAGTAACCCTCTCACTGTTTTCACATTTGATTCTAAAAGAAATATGTTCAAGAAAAGGACAGATTGCTAGAGATTCAAGGGAAATGCCCAGAAGATCTTCCTCTGGGTACATTACCTTCACAAGCTTGGACCACATGGCACTCCTGGGGAGCACCCCCTGGGAATTCTGACCAAGGTTATCATCTTGGCAGCAAAGAGGAGAATATTTCCAGCTCTCCATATTTGACATCATCATTGCAACAAATTCCACTGAGAAAAATCAATCATATTTTACCTGTTCAGTATCTCCATGTGGGAAAGGTTTAATATCCAGAACTCTAAAGTCAGTGGCAATTTTATATAAACATAGACCTCGATTGAATTTATATAGACAAAGTGAATATTGAATAATAATCCTGGTTTTGCTGCTTCAAGTAAGCAGTATCACTCAATGGCCTTGAGTTTTACTTTGCCACTTGGAAATCACTTCTCCTTATTTTTCCCCTAGGTCATGCATTGTAGTGCTTGAGAGTTAGATACATTAGTTCTCAGAGCACGGTTTTGCACCAACATCCTTGATCTGGGCAATTCTTTTTTCATCTCCGTGAAGTGTCCATAAACATAACATCTACTTTGACTTGCTACAAAAATTAGATGACGTTAACATGTAGTGCTAAATTCAATATCTGGTTTAAGTAAGGTCTCCATACAGACGACTACCATATTCATTCAATTCCTGTAGTTTTTCACATTTTAACAGTCTTGAAATCAGACTGTGTCTTATAATAGAAGGTATTTTATAATCATTGTTTTCCAGGTGGCAGTTGTGGTATAATTGCTGCTACCTGCACATGTGTAAACATCAAAAACTCCAGCATCAGAACTAGCAGAATGGCTGTTAATGACTTAGAAAAAAATTCCAGAAACTACCAGGAACACTGTTTTAATTATTAGGAACCAGGCAGGTATGGGGAGCAGGTGGAGAGGGATGGCAAATCAGGCATGTTTAGCAACATTCCTCAAGTAGGAGTCAAGAGCAGGCTGACTTTTCATTACTGCAGAGCCGGCCTGGGAGTCCAGCACAGGCCGCCTCTTTGTGATCTTCTTAAGAGTTCGCCGCCTTCTCTCTTGATGGCTTAAAGAACAATACTGGAAATGAAAACACAGGCCTTGACATCAGTGATTTTTGAGTAAAAAAATGATTCAGTGGAATCATGCTCTGAATGTAAAAACGTATTAGGCATTCTTTAACTCATTTATTTTGCATATATTCACATACACCCTAATACACATATGTACACAAGAGTAACAGTTGGTAAAACTAGTATGATTAGTTTTAAAAGAGGTCTCTCAAAATAACATTCAGTGTTTATTGATTGATCGATTTAAATTGATTCAAATGTCAGTGAAACATTCTACGCGATAAGAGAGCACAGTAGCATAGTGTCCTAGGTATTGGTTTTTGGTTTTTTTCCTTTCATAATAATATTATGACTCTTTGATTTACACTTGAATGTGCCTTAGATTTCATAAAATGTCGAATTAGTTTGGTGAGGATCAAATGCTCTACTGAACCAACTTCTGCCTGCTCATGATTTCACTCAACCTTGACCGGGTTCTGGGATTTCCTTTGGCCAAAGAAACACAAAGGGAACCAATGGGTCTCCCCAGGAAGTGAAAACCTGTAAGAATAAGTGTTGGGTTCTCTAGTCCTTTCCCCACGGCTGCAGCAAACCAAAAGGCACTGGGTTGAGACGGGGGTTTTGAGATAGATGGAAGTGTCACCACAGGAGAACGGCTTACCTGGAGATTGGTTTGGACCTGCCTCAGATTGTCCCTGCTCATGGGGTAGGCTTTTTGTATTAGGATCTTGCCAGCGCTGCTAACACACTGTATTCTAGCCTATCTTGACTTAACCATTCAAACTCAGTTCTCAACTGTAGAGTCTCTTGTTCACTTTCAGCCTTAGCTTTCTCACCTCTGAACTGGGAACAGAAATAGATTGTACCTGTCTCAAAATTGAAGAGAAAAAATACCACAAAGCGTTTGCAACAATACTTTGACAGACATTGTGTTTTTAGTAATTTCTGGCTTTTATTGTTTCTCAAGAAATCATTCTATGGCTAGGTCACATACCCTGTTTTAGACACTCAATCCCTTTTTCTTCATCATAGTGCTCAAATTATCCAGTATTTCTTATTTTTCTGTGTGATGATTCGATGAATACGTGCCTCCCCAACTTGATTATGAACTCCGTGAGGGCAAGTTGTGATTTTCCACCGGGCCTGCATTTTGCCCTCAGAAACCAGCCCAGTGCCCGCAGGTAAAAGATGCACGGTGGTGATCTGTTGAGGAAATGATACTGAAAAGGCAAAACACAGCTTTCAATGACCAGAAGGTCTTGAAACTGAATTACTCAGAACATGAAGCCAGTTCACTTTTCCACTGTAATTATAGAGAGATTTGAAAGATGTAGTTAAAGCAACATTTGCCGTCACCAGAACAGCATGTCTAAGGAATGAAGCAAAGTTAGAATGAAACTCAGGGCCAGAATTAGAAACAAGATGCTTTGTCTGTGGGTTGATAAATTCACCTTGCAATCTTTGATTGTTCTGAGGGTGATGTGTACCTTTATGCTTTTCAGTTCAATAGAACTATGATTTTCCCGATGCAAAGAAAAGAAAAAAAAACCTGGTGTAAAGTCTCCATTTGGAGTGCCTCAAATAGCTGTATCCTGTTGACAGACAGATCCAAAAATGAAAATAAAAACATCATTAACAATAAAAACCTTCCTGGATTCTCCTCCTCCTTGCTCAGCTGTTGTGCTTTTGCACTCTGGTGAACCTTTGCCATGAATAGCCTTACTGCGTCCTTTTAACAATAATATCTTAAACTTTTATAGTGCCTTATAGCTAAGCATCTCTAGACATTTTACAATAACATTAAAACGAAAGCTGGCTCTTTTCTCAGAATTGCCACAGGGGCCACACTAAAAGCCAGCAGTTTGCTACTTTATTCTAAAAAGGAGGGGAGGCTGGCAGGCTGATAGAAGAGAGGATGACCCCGTCTCTCAGCATCCCGGCTGCCGCTCACCCTTCACTGCTTGATGGCAGAAGGCAGGGGAGAGAATGAGTATTCACAGCCCAGGAAGACGCGTGACCCACGGAGAAGTGCAAAACGCAGGCCCGGTGGAAAATTACAGCACTCAATCCTCAGAGCCTACAGCCTTCAGCCCAGGCTTAGAAAAACAGAATGAAAGAAAACACATCCGTGGTGAAATTGTGGATTATTTGTAAGTACAATCACATATTTACATGACAGAGAAGTAGTTTTCTTATTTGATCAATCTCAAAACTTGTGCTTGGAATGCGTAAAAATCTTTCTCACATATATTGATACATTGCTTTCTCAATTACAATGTCAAATATCCCGCTAGTATTAGGTGGTTCACAATTTTTTTTTATAATAAAAATGTCAAAAAACAATTTCTCCCTTGGAAAACTGTTTTACGTTAAGTATTTAATTAATATTGGTGCCCATAAACTTCATGTGCAATTTAAAATCTATGTATCCATATGTCATGAATGGATATACATATATCAGATAGATAGATGGAAAGATAAATTCATTTTCTACTCCTCACCCCATTGTTAAAAAGAGGTTAGGAGGCTTGGCGCCCGTAGCACAGTGGTTATGACGCCAGACACATAACGCTGAAGTTGGCAGGTTCGAAACTGGCCTGGGCCAGCTAAACAACAATGGTAACTGCAACAAAAAATAGCCAGGTATTGTGGTGGACACCTGTAGTTCCAGCTGCTTGGGAGGCTGAGCCCAAGCATTTAAGGTTGCTGTGAGCTGTGCTGCCACAGCACTCTAATGAGGGCAACATAGTTGAGACTCTGTCTCAAAAAAAAAAGGAAAAAGAGGATAGGATTAATCTAATGACAACCCAGACTTTTGTTTGTTTGGTTTTTGTTTTCTCAATCACAATGACCTAAAGGATAATGCTTAAGATTCAAAGGCAGGGCTACCTTATTAAAATAAACAGAGAATTAATGCAACTACCTCAGCAATTAAGGAGATCTGCCAAACCGTTTTTAGGGGGAGGCTGAGATGTTTAAAGAAGTGAGGAAAATGTGGGTTGGGGGAAGCAGAAACACTTGCATTTTTGGAATAAAAGTCTCGTTTAGTCAATCACTTCGGTAATCCAACCAAAGTCACAAATTTGGACTTTTTCCTCTTTGCTAAAGTAATACAGAGGTTCCCTTTGTCATTAGTAGTCGATTATTTAGGCAAGCCTCCTTCCACACAGCGGTACAGGAGGGTAGTGAATAAACCTGGTTAACTGCCCTGGGTTCTCCAGAATGCCCTAGCCAGCTCCGTTGGCAAAGCAGCCATCCTGAATAGTAAAGCATGGGGCAGCCGCCACTCTCCTGGCAGGGTATTTTATTGTATTACAGTGGTGTGTGGCAACACGGAGAGGCCCTAGAAACCATCCATGGGATTCCTCAAAGCCCTTTTACGATGCTCTTTTCCTCCAAGGAAGTGTCTGCACAAACCCAGACTCAAGTTGGCTAATATTTCTTCTCTCTGGCTGCTGCCAGGCCCGGAAGGGGCAGGCCCGGGGCACAACTGTTTTCTTTGCCTCTGGTTTTTACTGCCTATCTCAAGTTAGTGTAGCTGCCTTTTAAAAAACCTCCAAACGTATTCTAATTTTAGAGCATCATAGCCATAATTGTTTTTATTTCAGTGGTGAGAAAAAGTGAAGGAAAAACAGCTTGGGACTTAACCACCTTAGCCTGCAGCCTTCAACTGTATTCATGAGATTTTTTTATCTTCCTTCTCGCTCTCTCTTCCCATGCTCTTAGCATCTTCTTTAAGGCAGGCTTTAAATTACCTTTGCAAAGGTTATATGTTTATTTACAAAGAGCCGGCTATGAATGAGCCTTCCAAGGCGAGAGGGGTGGCTTCTGGCAATAAACGTCTACTGCTCTCTTAACCACCAAGGCCAACTGAATAAATTGATGTTTAGTGCTTCAGATAGAGTATAGTTTATGGCTTCATTAACCATGTGACCTATATTGTGTGCAAATTTCATCAAAGTATGATGCAGATTTATTCCCGGAGGTATGTGCTGGGTGGTATTTTATTCTTAAAGGGAATTTGTAATAATTATCATTCAAGGTTAAGAGTTTTCATTTTTTATGCAACAAATCAGAAATTAAGTCACATGTATGCCCTGCATTTATGGACCACATAGCTATGCAGTAATTGTATACATAGTAACGTGGGGACTCTCAAGCCCAGTCTAGCTCACACAAATATTTAAGTGAAGTAAAAACCTGGCGTGACAAATTCACGTAAAATAAAGATTCCTACTGGGGCCTCAAATACCTGGCCCCTTCACAAAACTGTACCTATATTTTTTACGTTCAAGATTTCAAGATAAATAGTATATGTGTATTTGGTGAAAAATAAAGGGAAAAAAATAGACAATGATCTGATTAATTTTTATCTTTAGAAACAGCCAAATGGGGAAACAGAAACTCAAGATTTGTGTGTGTGTGTCAAATTTAGTCAATATACTACTGAAGATAATTTTGACAGGGTGAATTTATTTATATGTAAGAATATGGGGAAGCATGCAAGTTGAAAGCTCAGAGTCTATGTTTTGTTTATGTAGGTAAGTATACGTGACATTGAGCATCGTAAGGGTAAACTTGTCTGCAAGACCTTCCCTAATTACTATGGCTTACTGTGGCTTTCTGGGGGGGCACAGCTTCTGCACCAGGGTACGCAGCCCCGCTGACCTGTGCTCCTTCCACAGTTCTCAGGGGTGCCAGACTCAGCCACAGAGGTCTCTCCCTCTGTCTCCCGCCAATCATTTCCACTCAGGAACGTATTAATTTATACTTTTTGCCATATGTGAGCTTTCCTATATTGCCCGATTGTACTGACAGGCTTTGGGGGAGCTAAACTGTCCTTTTATTGTGTTCCCTTTCAGCTTTTCACTGCCTCCCCCATAGTAGGTTCTAAGGAAATATTGTTTGCTGGAGTGACAGATATTAAACGACATAATGATGGCCAAGTGCTCCGTGTAGCATCTGGCACTTAGTTAGCATTCAATAAAGGTTAACAGTTTAGTCAGGTAGTTAACGAAGCAGAGGAAAAGGAAATATTTCACTCTGTGACTTGCTTCACACAGTTACCTGGGAACCTGATGGAAAGCCTTGCTTGTCCAACGCAAGGGAGGCGATCACGGAACACCCCCCAAGCATTTACTCCGCCCTTCATTACCCAGCCCCCGAGCTCTGCTCCCTCACCAGTGGGCGCTGCTGGCGACCACCTGCTTATCTCTGGGGATCTCTGAGGACAGGTCGGACATTGTCCAGATCCCTTTTGGAAAACCTGTCACTTCTTGGGTCTCCCATAGCTGACCAGTGCTGAAGAACCTCAAATGAGGAATGTGGCTCCCTGCGTGACAGTTGTTTCTGGGTCTTTCTATGGGTCATACTCTCACTCAGCACGGTTCTGTTTAACTACCAACCTCTTAGCTTCTGTTGGGAATGTATAAAAAGCTCATTCCTTCAATGCCTGAAACAAAGTACCAAGCTGACAGTTTTATTTATTTTTTTATGTTGGTGAGTTCTTTCCTCTTTAACTCTCAGTTCTTCCAGAAGTTTGCAAATGAGGCATGGCCATAATGCCCAGAGGCATTGGCTATTCATTATAGCCAATGAATAAATTTCTAAAAATTTTGTTGATGGGACAAGTCTGTACAAGACGGAGGGGAAGTTGGTTGCCTTAGAACTTCAAGTGGTGTGACACAGATAAATCATGTCTCTTTTTTTCTCTCATTTTTGATAATTTCAGAGAAACAGGTGTGCTTCCTAAAATTTTGTTGCACTTTCCTCCTGCTTACAATAGTCTTTATCTGAACGGGTTTTTATTGGGTTATATCTTCGTTATTCCTAAGCTCCCCAATGAAATAGTTGCTTAGATAAAAAGAAAATAGTTCTTATGTCTGGAAATTGGGAAAATCCATCTGGAGCTGATCTAGCAACTCCGCGGTAGGTAGACCCATTGCTGGAAGGAAGCTGTGTCACCAAGCCCATTAATGGGATTGAAACTTCCGAAGGAAGTTCCAGAAAGGAAAAAGCAGAGAAAGATTTCTGGGTGCTGAAAATCAAAAAAGTCTCACAAGGGAAAAAGAGCTGTTTTCCTCATATAAGCCATCAGTTTACATGTGGTCGTGCAGCTTGTACACTGGATAAATTCAGATGTGCATGTATGTGAATTGTGCCTCCGAGAGGTTTGCAGGGTGCGACCCATAGTATCTCTTACCTCATTTCACTGAATAACACAGTAACCAGGGCCGTGGGGGGCACTGGGAAAACCATGAAACTGGCTGGAAGAGAGCAGGGACTTTAGTTACTTGCCTTCATGCCATGGCTCTGGGTCAGGTATCAGGCACGAAGGGTCATGTCTGGCAATGATTATGCCAGTAGCTTAGAGTTCTTCAGAGCTAAATTGTGGCTGGGATCCAAATTGTCTGGTAGTAGCAAGGTGAGCAGAGGGAAGGAGAATAAGTGTGGCGGTCTCTTGGTTAAGGTGATGATGGCTACTGCCCGTGGCTTCCACTATCCCATCCTCGTCACCGACTTGTCGGGCCTTGGCTTATCTACTGTCCAGACGCGGCCTGCTGTGTTTATCTTGCTCGGGAACAGGGAGAGAAACAGTCTCAATAGGAAAGTAAATCTTCTTCAGAGAAGCTTCTGTTCAAGTCCCTTGCCCACAATGAAATGGGAGTACTTGTTCTTTTGTTCTTTTCTTATTAAAAAGTTTGAGTTCTCTGTGGATTCTGGTTATCAAACCTTTGTCAGAAGCATAACCTGCAAATAGCCTCTCCCATTCTGAGGGCTGTCTGCTTGCTTTACTTACTGTGTTCTTGGCTGTGCAGAAGCTTTTTAGTTTGATCCGATCACAGTACTATATTATTGGTGTTGCTTCAATTGCAGGGGTTCCTCCTCATAAAGTTTTCTCCCAAGCCAATTTCTTCAAGTGTTTCTCCTGTACTCCCACCAAGAATCTTTATAGTTTTATGTCTTAACTTTAAATCTTTTATCCAGTGAGAGTCAATTTTTGTTAATGGTGAAAGTTGTGGATCTAGTTTCAGTCTTCTACAGGTTGCCAGCCAATTCTCCCAGCACCCTTTGTTAAATAGGGAATTTATATTTTTGATGGGCTTATCAAAGATCAAATGATGGTAAGTGTTTGGGTTCATCCCTTGGTTCTCTATTCTGTCCATACATTTGCCTCTTGATTTTTGTGCCAATACCATGCTGTTTTGATCACTATAGATTTATAGTATAGTTTGAAGTCTGGTAGCGTGAGTCCTCCTGATTATTTTTTATTTTTGAGTAATGTCTATTTGAGGTTTTTTCCTGGTTTCATATAAAACAAAGTACTATTTTTTCCAGATGTTTAAAGTATGATGGTGGTGCTTTGATAGGGATTGCATTAAATTTGTACATTGCTTTGGGTAATATGGTCATTTTAACAATGTTGATTCTTCATAGCCATGAGCATGGTATGTTTTTCCATTTGTTAATATCTTCAGCTATTTCTTTTCTCAGAGTTTCATAATTCTCTTTATAGAGATCTTTCACATATTTTGTTAGGTAAATTCCCAAATATTTTGTCTTCTTTGGCACAACTGCAAAGAGAATAGAGTCCTTAATTGTTCTTTTCTGCTTGACTATTATTGGTATACATAAAAGATACTGATGTGTAAGTACTGATTTTTGTACCCAGAGATGCTACTATATCCCTTGATCACTTCTAAGAGTTTTGTGTTTGAGTCCCTGCAGTTTTCCAGGTATAAAATCATTGATGTAAGCATTCCTAATTCTATATGAAATCAGCACATTATACCCCATTAATGCATTAACGTATACATGATCTATGTGCTTATGATTTAATAAAAAATTAAAAAATTTATCAAAAGTAAATCTTAGCAGTTTTTTTAGAAGGGCCTTAGGCAGAGGCCCTCCGAGCAGGAGAAGTGAAAGAGTCAGAGTGAGCAAGTCTGTGAAAGAATGTGTGCTCCCTGACTGACTTCTCCTGTGGCTATTTACACCACAGGTGCAGAGACTGCCAGTCTCTGATGTTCTCCTCTCCTGAGCTCTCTCCTTAAGGAGAGCTGAATCCCTTCTCCATGCACTTATCACCAAGGCATTACATTACCAAAATGTTACCAGTGTTTCTTATAATTTCCAAGCTTAACTCTCGATTCTACTTCCCATAAGCTATATGGGCTGCTACAGGTCCTGTACATGGTATTTCTCCCATGTGTCAGGGGCTTCACATAATATCATTTATTTCTTAGTCACATGTATTCCAAGTGGGCATTTCTCCAAAGAGCAAGTCAGTGACCCAGGTGCTGTACAGCTTGTGGCTCTGGCATCCTTAGCAGGTGGCTGCCAGGCTTGCCGCAGTGCAGGAAGGGCACGGAGGACTGCTCTTGAAAGGTTTCTGTTGTCTAGGATAGGCTGGGGCTCGCATCACTTTGCATTTGTTCCAGCAGTATAATTGAGATCATTTGTCCACACCAAACTTCAAGGGAGGTAAAGAGAGGTAGACTAGATGTCTGTCCAGGAGGAGAAAGAAATCAGGCGTTTGCATAATTTTACTAGAGCCACCTGGATTTCTTCTTTTATGTTAGTAGAAAACTATACTAATGTCATCCCCAATTTGGGTCTTCCAGATTCAGAATCCAGACTGTATCCATGTAGGAATCTTTGCTTCCCCTCCAAAGACAAGAGTAAAAACAGTGAGAGAAGGTGGAAAGTTCACACACATAGGCACACACAGTTTAAACCTAATAGTAAAGTTACTTTTTAAAAAAAATTTAAATGTTAAAAATAATGGTATTTTTATCTACTTTTGAATACTTTCTCTCCCATGTAATTTATAATTTGTGATTATACTTCATCAATGGGAAAAATAATCAATTTCAAAGCATTTTGACAAATATTACTTCATTTCCCTTTCATTCTAAATGAAAGAATTCTATTTTAGTTGATTTCCTGATTCCCCTTCCAAGTGGAATTTATGAAAATGTCCATTTGCTATTCTCTCTCTCTCCTTTCTCTCCCTTTTTCTTCTTTTCTCCCCCCTCCCCTTCTCTTCTCTCACTCTTAGTCTCTTTCAAAACCAGGTTGGGGTTAAAGTATCACGTGGGATGCTATCTCTCAATTGTCTTCACAGTATTTGCAAAGAATTTTTTCATCTTTTTTTTTAGTTTTGTTTACTAACAGCTATAAAACCTAAAGGTCTTTTCTGTCTCACTGCCTTCACCACATTAAACTTAATACTCTGAACATACAACTTTACAGAAATGTATCTGACACCTCTATGTTCTCCCCACACTTCACTTACTTCTCCCTTTTGAAACCCTTGCTAGGATGTGGCGAATTTAATATGTTTAACCAGAGGGCCTTGTTTCTCTTTCCTCCCTCCTTTCTTTTTTTCTTCCTTTTGTTCTCCTTTCCTGTTTCCCTTTTCCTTTCTTTTTATTTTCTCCCTCCCCCTTCTTCCTTCTTTCCTCCTTCCCTTCCCCCTTCCTTCTCTTCCTTCCTTCTTTCCTGCTTTTCTTCTCCCTTCTCTCCTTTCCTTCCTTCTTACTTCCCCTTTCCCTTACTTCCTTCTTTCCTCCTTTCCCCCCCTCTTCTCTCCTTCCCTCCCTCCCTTCCTTCCTTCCTTCGTTCCTTCATTCCTTCCTTCCTTCTTTTTCTCCTTCTCTACCTTCCTTCTTTCCTTCTTTTCTTCCCCCTCTCCTTTCCTTCCTTCTTACTTCCCCTTTCCCTTCCTTCCTTCTTTCCTCCATTTTCCCCTCTTTTCTCCCTCCCTCCCTCCCTTCCTCCCTCCCTCCCTCCCTTTCTTCCTTCCTTCCTTCCTTCCTTCCTTCTTTCCTCCTTTTCTTTCCCCCTCTTCCCTTCCTTCCTTCCTTTTTTCCTTCCTCCCCTTCCTCCCTTTCTCCCTCCCTTTCTTCCTTCTTTCCTATTTTTCTTCTCCCTTCCTCCCTCTCCTCTCTTCTTTCCTTCCTTCTTCCCTTCCTTTTCTCTCTTCTTTTCACTTTTTTAACATCAGAGCTTGGAGACCTACCTTTCTTGTTCACTGATATTTTCGTGTTTTTATTCATGGCTTACTTAAGCTCAAGACTGGCACTTGCATGGTAACTCTCTAGGTCCAGCTGAATCTGGGCCCCTACTTGCAATTCCTGTACCAGGCTCTGTGCCTATTGTGTTGCGTGTGTTTTCAGCAACACGACACAATTTTGTCTCTGATTGTCTTGCACACCTTCTCTGCCAGTAACAACTTTGAGTATTCTATTTAAATTTCACATTTCCCTTTTTTCCTCTGCAGGATCTTAAAGAAATACAATCGGATAAAAGTTAAAGAGCTTGTCATTTTAACCTAAATACCTTCAACACATCTTGGAAAGCTTTGCACCTTCTAGCATTCAGGTGTGTTGTGCATTTAATTAAAAGTGGTGTTTGCTATCACTTCTGTAAGTCATCAAGCAACAGGTTCTTGGACAGACATAGAATTCCTTGTTAGAACGTTGTTTCAATGGGAAAATCAGATTCTCTGTATATCATTTTGAATTACAATGCCTTTCCCAGGGACAAAATTCATGGAGATTCATGGGCTGCTTGTGAATCTAGTGATTCTTGCTCTTCCCTTTTCAGCAGTTAAGTTCTTAAGGAACCCAGTTGCTCCTGCCTACTGCAGGAAGTTCCCTCTGCCTACTGCAGGTGTGCCCTGAATCTCTAAGGAGGCATGTCTGGGAAAACTGTCTTCTTTTGCATCCTCCAGGCTCCCTGTTGTCTGATTCTAGCTTGACCTATCTGTGAAGTGTTTTATCAACATCATTCGGGCAGGTTTCTGGCTGCATAGTAGCTGGAAGTGTCAGCCAAGCATAAGCTGAGCTCACACCTTCTGGGAACTGATAAAATTCTAGAGTAAACTTGAGAACAAATACCCATAGTTTCACTTTTGCTCAATTCCATTGGCAAGGCCTGGCCCCATGCTGCACTTCTGTTCTGTAGATACTCACGAGGCAAGCTCCAGGCTGAAGTTACCCTACATGGCCAAGTCATTTATACAGTTATAATCTACTTTCTCTGGAGCATATTCAACTAAAACTATCAAACTCCCGTCATTATTGTGTGCTAAGATTCAAGGATCCTAACACCAGTAAGATAATTATTGCTTGATTAGGTTAGGATGTTTGGCCTCTCCAAATCTTACATTGAAATTTGAACCCCAGTGTTGGGTCATGGAGTGGGGTTCCTCTCGAATGCCTTTTCTCCCTCCCTGAGATGATGAGTGAGTTCTTGCTTTCTCACAAGTGACCTGGTTGTTTAGCAAAGCCTGGCACCCCTCCTCCTCCTTAATTGCTCCTGCTGTCTCCATGTGACTCACCTGCTACCCTTTGCCCTCTGCTATGATTAGAAGCTCCTTGAAACTCTCACCAGAGAGAGATGCTGGTGCCATGCTTCTTGTACGGCCAGCAGAGCCAGGAGATAAATAAACCTCTTCAGCCTCAGTGGGGATTATTAAGAGGAGATAGACATAAATACATCCTATTTGTAATGAAGTGACAAAATGGAATCAGAAAGGATAAGTAAAACATACCTCAAAATGTTCTCTAAAAATCTGGATATATGAGAGATGGATGGACAAAATGAACCCCATCTCAGCATTCTGCATCTGTGGGGTTACTCAAAAGAAAACCCTCGAAGGTTGAGATAAACTTTTCTTGCTATTAAGCTGGACTATGAAAATGTATCCAGTATCCAGCAGTGGAAATGACTTAGCTTTATGACTTAATCATGGTTCCATGAATTGTCAGGAGGCTCGGGAGGGGCCACTAGCTATTCTTCATCTAACTTCAAGTAGACATTGGCACAGCTGATGAATGTTTGGGGGTGCAAAACCAGACATATAGATATCTAGCCACAGGTAAACCTGGGCAATTCCATTCTATATTCTTTTTTTAGGCATCCCTGTAATGCTTTTTTATAGCCCAGTTTCGCACAACTTAAAATAAGAAACTTTTTTTTTTTTTTTAATTTTAGTGTCTATTCACATTCAACCATCTGAAATAAACCCTCTCCTTATTCCCTCAGTCTCCAAGGGCTCCTTCTTTAGTGCATGTCACATATTATACTGGGCACTGTGTCTCCCATGTTTGAAAACTTCACTTAGTTGCTTAATGAATGGAGAATGGGTGAATGAATTCACCGGTGACAAATTTCCATGTTAATATCTCTGCAAAAACCTGTCAACTCTCCAATTGTCTATTTAGTTTTTGTGTCTCTTTAATAATTTTTTTGCTAATTATTTTTTGTTTAAAATCATGGGCAAACCATCTAGTCATTGAAACCAGATTCAGCAAAATTTTCTCTCTCTTGGTCACCAAAAGCTCAAGGAAAAGAGGAAGAGGGAAAAATATTTTAATATGATAGTAAAACTCTTTGTATATAGCCTTGGTTTGCCTTGCTTGGGCCTGGTCACTTTCCTTCTGAGTATGAAGACACACAAAGAATCATAGGAGGTTTTTTTTTTTTTTAAATATGGATGAGTAACATCTGTTTTAACCTGAATGGTTCAATGTGTTTCTCAAGAATCATGTTTACAGAATTAATCTGGTTGTAAATATGAGAACACATTTAGGGTACAAATTTAAGTCAGTCTTTCCCTAAGGCAGGCTGATTCATATAATCTGAAATATTGTTTTGGTCATGAAGTAATGTTTCCTCTAACTTAATAAGCAAATGGAAGGCGAAAACCTAATAAAGCTCAAATCCCCAATAGCTAAAAAGTTAACACCTTAGTGATGAAGAGCCCAGTAAGAACTGACTCTTGCCAGCACACAAAGAGGTCTCAAACCTGTTAAACCTCTTTCTTAAAATTGTGAGTCTTTTCTTTCAAGTTATTCAACCTTTCACCTAATAGGTCCCCTTGGCTGACCCTTGAACTGTAGTTATTTATTTAGCATTGTGGTAATAGAGTTTGGAAATCTGAAAAAAATTAAGATAAATGCAAGGGTGTTGAGAAAGTAAAATTCCTTAAGGGAGCTGAAGAAATTCTATCTGGAAGATTTAAACATTTTTCCTCTTAGGAGTAAGGGATAAGAAAAATATTGTGAGTTTTTGAGAACATTGTCTAAGTGTTTTAAGTAAAGAAGAAGAATATTACTGATTACATGTACATGTGACAAAAAATAAGATTCTATCAGCTAATTATTTTTTAAATTGTTAGAAAAACAAAAATTTAACAGACCAATGAAAATTGTAATTGAAGTGATATGTATTGCCAGCACCACACCAAATCTGAAAAATGTAATTATTTTTCAAGCCATTATCAATTTCAATTATTCAGTAATATGACTGAAGGAGGAAGGAACAAGACTCCTACACAATTTTCCTTCCTTTGCTGTGCTTAGTTTGTGAAGTTGTGTCATTATTTCTTCAAATGTATTAAGTAGAAGTAAATGAGGACATGATACGGAGGCTGCTTTGAAATAATATTAAAAGTATGTAAGAGTCAGTGGCTTTGACTATCCCAAAATATCATGATTAAATGTGCAAACTTGATCTCAGTGTCTTTGTCTTTATAATATCATTGTCATTCGGAGTATGGCTCTTCCATCCACAGGTTTTAGCTTTGCATATCTTTCTTTTCCCCCAAAAGTTTTGGGGCTAAGACTTTCCTGTATTATTTTTGATAGTCTGTAAATTTAATATCTGAGTGACAAGAGAGGGTCTCTTAGTTTTTTAGTTGGGCAATGGGATTGGCAGTCAACAAAGGTTAAATATATAGTTATATTATAACCTTGAATGAAAGTAATAAAAGCAAAAAAATAAAACCCACCTCTAGTAAGATCAGCTTTGGAGATGAATTTTTGGAATAATTTGAGATCAAAAAAATGTTTCTGAATTCTACCTAAATATCTTTATGTGTATCTGTCATCTACCTACCTACCTGTCTACCTTCTCACGGCCTTGCTTTGTACCTACATTTATTTACTCCATCCATTTATGTATTCATTCAACAAAAAAATTTTGAGCATGTGTTTTGTGACTGTGAAGTACCAGTAATACAGCTGGAAAGATGATGTCTTTGCTCTCAAATAATTTTGGATTAAAGAACTGAAGCCTTTGGTTAAATAGAAAATCAGACAGATGAAACGCTAGACATTCTGAGTGGTTTGGGGTCTATGTGGTTTAGTGGCAGTAACACTGGAAGTGAAATCAGGACACTTGGGTTCAGGCTTGCATTCCAGACTGAGGTCTGTCAGTAGTCACCCTGAGAAGTACCTAGGATCGGTCACTTTGCCTCCCTCTCTCCTTTCCTTCACCTCAACGATTAACTCTGTTCACCAAGTCTTAGCTCTTAAAGGACCATCCCCGTATTCCCCAGTATTGTCTTTGTCACTGTACATCCCCTCAGGGCTATGTGGAAACCTCCATTGTAGTATGAAGAGTACTGGCTTAGGTATTTGTTTAGTTTTCATTTTCTCCCCTGTTCTTTCATCTTCCTACCCCCAGCTCCTAATGTAATGCCTGGAATGTAGTATGCATCAATAGACATTTGAATAAATAAGTGAAAGTAACAAACTTAATAGAAAGGAACCCTTGAAACAGATAGAAAAATTTTAGTCTGGCAGTGAAAGGTGTACATGGTGGTGCCCAGAGATGAGGCTGTACAGATGCTCAGGCCAGGTCTATTGAAAAGGGCAGGGTGAACTGCTTGGGCAGTGCAAACATGACATCGGCACCAGGGACAGTTAGAGACCACTTTGGTATGGGGCAAGGCAAATTTCACAGCTTTCCAGGAAAGTTAGGGCTCTTTGGCAAGAACTTCTGGGGATGGGGCTAACCAAATCCTTTGTGTCTTTGTTTTAGGAGATGAACAAGAGGAAAAGGAGGAGGGGAAAGGGTTTATGTGTGTCTGCGTTAGGCCCCCCAACAGGCAGCAATTATAATCTCACCTAAAGAAATATGTATTTTGCTTATCTTATTATTTACTAGTCTTCTGTGTTGGTGCATTTAGCATGGAAGACATCTCTTGTCTGCCACATGCGGTAAGCCTAGTAGAGTATATTTCATAATTTGTTAGGGATGTGCCCAACCAGAGAACTGACATATGCTCACTCAGTCACTGATGGTATATATATTTTTTTCTTTCCAGTGGTAAGACAGAATTTATTTACAGAAAAGAATACAGAAAACACTAAAGCTCCTGGTAGAGAGAGAGAACTCAAGTGAGGAGAGAGAAGCTCTCTCCATTTCTCTCCCAGTCTTTCCCCGTCTCCCCCTTTAGGCTTTTAGTCTCGCGGTATATATAGGTGTATGGGTTCCTTGGCCAGGAAACAAATGAACACAGTCCCTTACACTGGGGGCAAGGTGAATGAATGTATCAGTGAACGAAGACAGTCCCTTCTGCTGGGGCAAAGTGAATGAATGTATCAATGAATGGACACAGTCCATTCATGGAATTGGGGCCTAGGAAATTCACATGAAATTGACTTAGGTATAGGAAATGGGGACTTAGGACTACACATTTAGTCCTAAGTGTAAAGTGAAGGAGACACCAAACACTGATGGTATATTTAAGAACAAATGTCTCTTTTCCAGGTCCCTACCTTACAGTTGATTTATTGGGATATTATGTCAGTTACCTTAGTGACAACAAATAATCTAAAACTTGCTCAATCTTCTGTATAAAACTCCCAGACAATTTTGTCCGCTGACATTAAATATCTAGTTTTTTTTTTTCAGCTATTGATTACCTTGCTATTTCTATACATAGAATTAGTTAATCCATTTTTACAAATCCTTCCAGTGAGTCTGGCCAAACAACCATGTAAGTCATCTAACAGAGTAATTTGTCTGATGTGATTTATATAATGTGTGCCCAGTAAATATTTGTGGAGTTACTGTTTTTGTTGAGTTAATGAATTTGAACAAACTAGTAAGTGTTACATTTCTGAATATTACAAATCCCACAAGAAGGGGAGACTGAGTTGTCAACTAAGAGAAGAGAAACTCTTTAACAGACAATATATATGCATAAGTGTGGGACAAATAGTCATGTGTTGAATCAATGCATGCATCCGTTTAGCAATCTATTAAAGGTATTAACCAAACATGCAGCAATAGAAGCTATCAATATTTTTGAGATTTATGCAGCATTTTGCCTGCCCTGGGAAGATGTGCTTCCTTTTTTTGATCTTTCCCTTATTTTTCATTTGTATAATGAGCTTGCTATAGAGTTGGATTCTAAAGACCTGACAAAACAAGACTATTTTGGACCCTACATCAACTTCAGGAGTTAACCCTTTTGAACAAGAGGCAATGCCATTTATGCTGATGCTCTTAGTCAACACAACCCATACAAGGTATCTTCTTAATATATCATAGTGACCAATTTTTTGTTTTTATGTATTTCTATAATTTTACTTAAGAAAAATATATACACAGGCCTACAGAGTTATCAAGTGAATGCTCGTCATTATTATTGAGGAAAAAAAAAACTTTACTAACTTTACTATTATACTTAAGTATAATAAGTTATTTTATTATACTTTTTGTTCAAATAAGGAAACAACATTGACTAGCTACTGTGGTCATTAAATTAGAAAGATATTCAAGAAATGAAAATTTAGATATTAACGTGCTTATGGACAGTTGTACTTTACTAAAAGGAATGTAAGATTCTATTTATGGATATATTGAGGTTAAATTAAGGGCAAGTGTAGTTTTTCTTTCTTACATGAAAATGAAAAGGTCAGCCTATGCTTTAAAGAGCCATCTGTCTATTCCCTTTTCTCATGGGGTTTTAAAAATGTAGAACCAAGGAATCTCATTGATCCCATCTACATCCCCAAGGACTTGCTTCTCTAAGTCCTTTCTCAAGTATTTGTCATTTCCCATGAAGCTATCTCCAACTTTTAAGTACAGAGAGTTCCTTTCTTCCTTAATTCCACCATGAACCTAGAACTATTCTTAGCCACAGTTAGGCTTTCTTCTAATGACTGATGTTATAGTCTTTCCTATAAATGAGTGTATTTGAGAATGTGACCAAGATTATGTCAAAGCATGCTACAGCTAGCTGATCTTTAGAAGGTTGTAGTTCTGAGCTGTAACGGTTTTATAGGGATCAATTCTAGTCCAAGATGGAATTATAACCTCTCCTGGTTTTCTTATCTCATAGTATTTTCTCTCTTGTTTTAGTCTCATGGGTATGTGGTCTCAGAGATCTTCTTTCTTCCCTCACATCTCTTAGCCTCAGTATTTACTGTGTCACTGACTCCTATCTGCACACCTTGATAACTTGTTCCCCTTTGCCTTAAGTTTTTCCTTCCTTCTAAGACGACTCAGGTTCAGAACCACATGATCACTCTCCTGTTCAGACTAATCTCTTAATTGAATTCTCAAGCCTTGCCCGTCTCTACAAAACTTGCCACACGACTCCCTAAAATACAGCTTGGAAATCCCCATTTTCTTAGGAACAATTCAAGAAACCCTCTGGATCCCACCACATGCATAATAAAAGCCACATTCTTAAACTCTTGACCTCTCAACAGTTTGACTCCTTCATAAACCCCTAGCTGTGCCTCCCTCTTACTGGCCCTCACCCAGAACCCACTTCAGTTCCTGCTTCCCCTATGTGGATGGGGTTTGCTAAAGGACTGAGAACCAGAGATGGTTATCCAATTCCACCCCTCCTGCGCAGAGGATTCTTTCAATAGGAAATTTAACCATAGAGGAAAGATTTAAGGCCTTCGGGGTTGACAAACCTGGATTTAAAACCCACATCTCATTCTTTTCAAGTTATGCCAGTTCAAATATCTCAAAACTGGAATATGAGATAATCCAAACGTCACCAATGAAATAATTGTCTATGCGAAAGCATGTGCCAGAAGAACAGCAGCAATTGTTAATGAATATCACCCGCTAAAATAGTTTCTAGTTCTGTTATTGACTCTGGTGTGACAATCTAAGTAACTAGGTTCAGTGGGCTGGGTCCAGTTGCCTTAAGGCCAGTTCTTCCTAGAAGGTCAAAGCTTATGTTTCCGCTTCCCTAGGGGCTCCTGATTAGCAAGCGTTTTGCTAGTGGGTGGGGTTTCCATGCCCTGGCAATTGTTTTCACTGCCAAATGTCTTCTCATTAGTTTCTTCTTCTAACTAATATCTCACTTCAGATTTGCTCAAGAGAGCAGATCAAAGAATGTGTGTGAACTTTGGCCTTGGTGTGAGGCTGGAGAAGGAAGGAAAAGGACAAAGTGAAACTCATTTTCCAAAATGATTTTGTCAGGGCTGAATACTTGTGAAGAAAGATTTTCTCCATCTTTTTATTTGCCTTCCATCATTAAAGGTTGTGCTGTAACCCTCAAAGAAACTAATCAGAAGAACATTTTCTTGTAATGCTTCTTACTCATAAACTAAAATCTATTGGAATTAATCAAATTGAAAGAGGTAATTGAGCCACAACACAGAATAAACACCTAGTTTTAGTTGAGTTAAGAACTTATGGAGAAATACATTAGAGTCTCCACTTACAGTGAGTAATGGTAATAATAACAACAACAATAATAATACTTAGCATTTTACTTTTTCAAGGCACTGATGCATTCAACACATTTTATCCTCATGGCAACCCTATCCATAAAATGGAATGTGGTTCATATTTTTGAAAAGGAAGATGATGTTTTTTCCCCAAACATCTGCCTCTTTATAGTGGATTGACAAAATAATTTTTGATTACAGCAAACTGCATAGGAGAGTCCTCATTTTGAGTGATTATTTTCTTTTGAGAAAATCAATTTTTTAAATTATAAGAAATATATTTGTAGACATATGTAAAATTTTTATTGCGGTGAAAATTTAAGGTAGTTCTTGTTCGGAGGAAAAAATTTAGAAAATATACACATTAATTATGAAGCTAAGAACTGAAAATATTTACTTATTATCCATAGAGTTATTGTTCTACTATTTGTTCATTTCTTTCTCTGTCTCTCTCTCTCTCTCTTTTTTTTTTCCATTTCATACTATATATTTCTTTGTGCATGTTTGTGTATATGCTTGTGTGTTTGAAATTATACTTTACAGCTGGGGCAGTGGCTCACACCTGTAATCCTAGCATTCTGGGAGGTCAAGGCAGGTGGATTGCTTGAGCTCAGGTATTCAAGACCTGCCTGAGCAAGAGAGAGATCCCCTCTTAACATAGGTGGGAATTATGGCAGGTGCTTGTAGTCCCAGCTATTGGGGAGGCCGAAGCAAGAGGACCACTTGAGACCAAGAGTTTGAGGTTGCTTGAGCTGTGACACTGCAACACTCTACAGAAATCCTCATTTTCTTAGGAACAATTCAAGAAAGCCCCTTGATCCCACAACATGCATAATAAAAGCCATATTCTTAAACTCTTGACCTCTCAATAGTTTGACTCCTTCATAAACTCTGTCTCAAAAAAAAAAAATTCTGAAATCATACTTTACATGATTCATTATTTCCTTTTAATATCACATCATGGTGTATCATCATGTCTCATATACTGTTTGAAAACCAGATTTTTCATGGCTTGATACACCATAAAAAGTAGTATCATTGACCTTTTCATGACAAAAAGTTACAGTTTTAAAAAATATATATCTTTACTATTACCATATCCTCTATTTGTTTTTGATGCCCACCTGTAATTACAGAGGAAACTTTCTTAGAAGTACAAATATCATGTCTGAGTATGAACTTTTCAACCACTTTTGTGCACATTTCCTCTAAGAATATTTTTATTTAAATAAATTCATGCTCCATAAGGACAATATCATCAGAGGGTACCTTGAACATATAGTATATTTATAGTTTTCATTAAGAAGACTTGCCTGTAGAAAAAGAAACCAATGATTATTTAAATAATTGAATACACTTGACCATCACTGCTGCCTGGGGACTACGGACCCGGTTAGGCCATTTTCTATTTTGTAATTATGACCCATACCAGGAGAAAACTTCCCTGGAGGATTAGTGGGCATGCTAGATATGGTGTTACCTCTAAAGAGGGAATCGAGTACTGTGGGAGATATGGTTGATATAATTCAACTTGGGGGCCCTCTTCTCTTCCCACCTCTTTCCTGGCCTCCTGGTGACCAAAATGCCCCTCATCTTAAGTTCCTCCAGACCTGGGTTTTATCTGCCCTGTTCTGGGCACATTTTACCTTTCATCACAGTACATTTACTCAGGAACTATTTGAGATAAGTAATTCTGTTTGGTTCTCATTTGTTCTTTTTGTTTTAAATTTTGGATTAATATGAGGGTATTCAAAACTAGGTTCCACTGTTTGCATCCATAAGGTAACGTCTGAGTTGGAGTTGTGTCCTTCACCCAGGAAGGGTCACGCAGACCCATGCATTGTTCCCTTTGGGTAGGAACTAGCCAAACCCTCTCTTTCCCTCCCTCCTTTTTGAATGGAATTGAGTTTTTCTCACAAGTGAGCATGCAATTTTTAATCTAGTAGTTTCAATTTAGTATTGAGCACACGCGATGCTTGTTTTTCAATTCCTGTGATACTTTACTCAGGAGAGTGTTCTCTAAATCCAATCTGGTTGTTACAAAAGATAAAAAATCTCCATCTATTTTAAAGGCTGAATAGTATTCCATGGTATACATATGTCACAGTTTATCAATCTGTTCATGTCTTGAAGGGTATTTGGGTTGTTTTCACATCTTTGTGACTGAGTGGCTATAAATATTCAAGTGCGAATCTTTACGGTATAATGACTTTTTTTCTTTTTGGTATATACCTAGTAATGGGATTGCAGGATCAAATGGAAGGTCTGCTTTGAGTTCTCTGAGGAATCTCCATATTTCTTTCCACAGAGGCTGTGCTGGTTTCCAGTCCACCAACAGTGCATGACTGTTCCCTTTTCTTTGCACCCATGCCAGCATCTGCAGCTTTGATACTTTGTGACATCTCAAAATGTCAGGGTTAGGGGATATCTCAAAATGGTTTTGATTTGCATTTCTTTGATAATTAGAGATGATGAGCATTTTTTTGTGTGTTTGTTGGCCATTCCTCTGTCTTCTTGAGAAAAGATTCTGTTCACTTCTGGCTCCATTCTTTAATACCAAGCTCAAACTACAGTGTCCGTGTCAAAATGAGTCTTAAGAAAACTGTGTTGAATGAGGGAATGTATTTTCTAAGTCATGAGCAAATGGGAACATTTTCAGTGGCTAACGGAAGTTGTTGAAAATTTCTGAACTCTAGTAGAACCTCTAGTTATATTCCAAGTTATTCCTGAAAAGATTTACTAGGCACAAAAAAGACTAATACATCGTAACTATGCTTTATAGGTGTCCTTCACATTTCTATTTCATTTCTTTTTATTTTTTAAAATAATTAATTCTGTATTAAAAATGGTCATATTTTTGAATGTCAACTTCCCCCTTTTCCCTTGTAATAAAAATAAAATTTATTGAATAGGAAAGACTTTATGCATGGTTTTCTGGATGGAATTAAGAGATTATAGTTTTCTTTTTTATTTATAAGCAAAGATACAATGTAGTAGAAGCAGGTGAGCGTTTGGAAAGGCATTTCCATGAAAACTATCTGGGTAAGATCAAAACGGTTAAGGATCTGCTCATCAGTTCATTTTCTAAAACTTAAAAAATTTTTCTTTTAAATTATTGATGTATTTATTCAGTGGACAGAAATATAGTGTTTTGTAAGACTGGCCAAGGGAAAAAACCACAAAATAGTTTAATCCATTACTTGGACAGATGAATCATCATCCCAATTTTCTTTTAATATTCATTTAGAATAGTTTTAGACCAACAGAAAAATTAAACAGATATTGCAGAGCGTTCCCACGTATCTTGTACCCAAGTTTCCTCTTTTATTCACATTTGACATTAGAATGATTCACTTGAAACAATAAACTGATATTGACATATTCTTCATTAACTAAAATTCTTCTTCATCAGATGTTCTTATTTTTAATCTAATGCCCTTTTTGTGTTATATTGCATTCAGTTGTCATGTGTCCTTAGGCTTTTCTTGGCTGTGATGTTTTCTCAGATTTTCTTTTTTTTTAAAATGACTTGAAAGTTTCAGAAATGCTAATTAGATATTTTGTAGAAGGCCTCTCAATTGGAGTTTGTCTGATTTTTTTGTTGTTGCTGTTTGTTTTTGGTTATGATTTGACTGGAATTATAGGTTTTGGAGAAGACTCCAGAGATAAAATGCCATTCTCAATGTGTGTATATCAAATATACCTGCTATCAGTGTGGCTGGTCATGTTGTCCACCACACAGTTCCAGTTTCTCTTCACCTCTCTTACTGTGCTCTGTGGAAGGAAGTCGCTGTGTATAGCACAGGCTAGAAGAGTAGAGAGTTTTAAATCAGCTTGTTGAGGCTGGATTATCATATAAATTATTTGAAATTTATCTGTTTATCAATCAATCAAACTTACTTCTTTTTGTTTTGGACAATTACTCCTGTCATTAAAAAAAATTATCGTGGGTGGCGCCTGTGGCTCAAGGAGTAGGGCGCCAGCCCCATATATTGGAGGTGGTGGGTTCAAATCCAGCCCTGGCCAAAAACTGCAAAAAAAAAAAAATCCTTTTTAGCTTTGACAAAAATCCTTTGAATTCCTTTTTAGCTTTGTCAAAAATCACACGACTATATTTATGTGACTTTATTACTGAAAATAGGGACAGACTTGTTCCACTGATCTATGCACCTATTCACCCACAAATATCATGTTCTCTCGAATATTGTAGCATTTCTTAACTTTTGAGGTCAGGTAGTGTGAGTACTCTAACTTTGGTTTTTGGTGTTTTGTTTGTTTGTTTGTTTTGTTTTGTTTTGTTCTCAGAATTATGTTGGGTAGCGTAGGTCTTTTTCCTTTCCATATAACTTTTAAAAGCAGTTTGCCAATATCTATAAAAATAGTCAGATTGGATTTGGACTGTTGATTGAGATTTCTGGAATCTCTTTTCAAACTGGGAAGACATCTTAACATTATTATATTAAATCTTCCAAGCAATGGATATGTAATATCTTTCTACTTATACTTGTAAGCCTTAATATTTTTTCATATTGGTGATATGGTTATGTAGTATTTTTAAAACAGTTTTCAAATCCCAGTTGTTCACTATGGGTAGATAGGAAAAAAATTTGCTTTTGTACATTGAACTTGAATCCTGTGACTTTTCTATCTTCACTTATTATCTCTAAGTAGTTAATTTTGGGTTGTTTTGTTTTGTTTTAGGTTCTTTCAGATCGTCTATATAAAAGAGACTATCATTTGCAAATAAAGATCATGTTATTTCTTCCTTTCCAATTTGTATACTTTTCATTTATTTCCCTTCTCTTATTGCTCAAGCTAGAATTTCCAGTCTAATTGTGAATAGGAGCAATGAGAGAGGACATCCTTGTCTTGTTCCTAACCTCACGGGGACCATGTCTAATCTTTTACCACTAAGTATGCTATTAGTTCTGAAGTTTTATGGATTTTTTTAAGTTGTAATAATTTTATATAATCTTGTTTGCTGAGAGTTTTTATTAAGTTTTTTTATGTTAACATCTGGAAAATAATATCCCCAAAATACTACCCTTAGAATTTTTCCCATGCCCCCACTCTAAAAACAAAATAAAACAAAATCCCCCCAAAAGACAAAAGAAGGATAAAAAAAGCAAGCAAAAGAGTATTTCTGTTAATATATTTTCTAAGAAAACATAGAAATATAGGCTCGGCGCCTGTGGCTTAATGGGCTAAGGCGCCA